>JAVQJF010083852.1:0-10827 GCA_036023855.1 Gadopsis marmoratus | reverse complement strand
TGGGTGCTCTGCTAGCCTTGTTTGCCCTCCTTCCTCTGTCCTTCCTTCCTCCCTCCCTCCCTCCCTCATCTCCTCCGCTCTGAGTGCTGCTGGCAGAGGCCGTGCAGATCAAACAAACCGCGGCCTTCTCACCCTGCCAGAGGTCTGCACTGAAACGCAGGCAGGGACAGCGCAGCTAGCCAAGGACTAGCAGAGAGGCCTGTGACGGGGAGCAAGTAGCCACATGGTAGCCAACAATACTGTATTTTTATTACCCTTTAGTGTACATCCCATGAGGGCAAAGTGATGACTGCACAAGAAGAGGAGCTTGAGGACGGCAGAGCCCTTACAGACCAACATAAACAACAGCTGTGCTTTGACTTATTGCCGCATCAGCTCCTGAAGGTTTAATGTCACGGTGATTTTACTAGTATACATTACCATACAATAATTGAACGTCGTATCTAGCTGTAAAATGTGCAGCTGAGTGTCAACCGCAATAAAGAAGAGATGCACCGATATAGAATGTCAGGGTCGATAACTACGACCGATAATGAATCACCTCATTACCGATAATATTATTCTTGCATTTGCAAAAATGTGAAGAGGACAATACAGGACACATTTTTATATTGTACTATCAGTACATTCTTTTGTAGTCAACCCACCACAGCTGCATGTTGCTCGCAGGTTTGGGCGGTCTGACATGCCGACAAGCATCTGTCACTCTGCGACGTTCACAGTCAGAGAAGAACTAGCGCTTCGGTCCGAAGAAACGTCACATATCAGATTGAATTACTGGCTGAAATTCTACTGTAGAAAGAATAACAAAAATTTAAAGGTTTCCATTGACATTCCTCATTTTAAAAATAACGAGCCTCTGTCTTTTCTCCTTCTGTCCTTTGTCTCATTCTCTCCGTCTCCCCAGATGGAGCTCTGCTCCTCGCAGGTCGCAGAGTGGTAAGAAGAACAGTAATGGCACATACTGTAGCCTCGGTGCCTGTCTCCGTACTGTTGCCAGGCAACTTTGGCGGACACGCTGTAATGCGTGTTATGTCGACCTCTTGGTTTCTGCTGTAAATGCAGCTGCAGTGCTCTGCTGCTGGCCACTGAGCATTTGCTGAAGTTGGGAATAAAGTGCTTTGCTCAACGGCACGTATGTGAGAGCGGGCAGGTTGCACGACCTTAAAATTATAAGTCAGCATTCGTCTGTTCACCAGACTGCATCTCTAACCTTCCCTCCGTGATTTTGTTGTGCCCCAGAAATCCACACATTTCCACAAATGAGCTGTTTTGAAACATCACCTTTGAGGTGGGAGACAATGTGGGAATGCAGAGTTAAGGATCGCATGTATTGTTGTGCAAAAGCGGTGGCATAAATGAGCCTCTAGCAGCATCTATAACATGTTAGCATATGACACCATTCAACAAAGGAAATAGCACAAGTATTGACGGACTCATGCATCCCCCCTCCACAAAACTACCAGGTTTATTAGCCGGGGATATTTCCATCAACTGGCCAAACTCATTATCTGTGCAGGGAAAAACTAAGTCAATACTGTGCAGTGCAGCATCACAGAAACATGTAGCTGGGACCATCATGTCTCATCTCACGGAAATTACATACAGTAGGATAAAAAGTAGAGTATCTAACCATTTGAAAATCAAAGACTAAAATTGTGTCTAATTTTGAACAGCAAAAATGTTAACATACAGTTTGTGATGTGGGATGTCGCGTGTTCATTGCAGTGATGCCGAGACACAGACTCGTGTGTGTTTGTTCTAGCTATTAAAAGATCTGGACAGAAAGGGAACCTTTTACTACACATGACAATGGAAAGAGGGGAGGAAGCAGAAATTGTATGTTACTATTAAGTAATTACAGAAAATATTTGTAATTTTAAAAAGGACTTTGTCCTATCAGTCAGCTATGCATCTTACATTTGTGGTTTGGTTAGAATGAAGAAGAACAGAGTCGTTACTCTGACTGACAGGTGATCGCTGGGAAGTCGACTGTGGTAATACTGAAAGTTAGTTTAGAGAATACTGATGTATAAATTATATACTACTTGGGTTTAAGATAATCCTCACTGATCCTACTCCTCCGACACCTTTGGGCCTGGTGGGGGGTTCAGTGTCTGATTAAGGCTTAGTCGTCGTCAATATTGCTGCATAAAGACTTGTACGTTTCATAATGGCAGATGCCTTATTTTCAAATACAAATCTTCCTTTAAATGTTTTCCTCCTTCGGAGTGATCCCGCACGCTCAGCGACCGAAAGCTAACCATTTCATCACACCGACGTGGGAACTGAAGTTGTCTTACTGTTGCATTGTGGTGCTGTGCAACAGAGCTAAACACACAAAAAGCACCGCTTATTGTTGATTGTGACCACACTGTAATCTACACATTAACTAACTAACCAACTAATCGTGACTAAATAGGATTCCGTGAAGATTATATCAGTAATAAGATTTTGTTTAATATAATATGGTAACCTCATCATTCTAAAGTGAGCCTGTGTGTCGATTATGCCAACATAATCCTCGCCATTTACTTATACCGATAGATATTGCGGTTGTGCAGATTGTATTGTGCCATTAGCCGTTGTCTTTTTATTACTGCCAGCTAACTGGAATGCGAGCCAGCCAAATGCACAAGAGCACGAAGAATCAAGCTGTGGCCAGTTGTTGTCGTTGTTGTTCAGTCCAGGGATCACGGGTCTCTTCTGTTGTTTGATGCTTTTTTATTGCTAGCATAGGATGGGTTCCAAATCGTCTTCGTCACTGATTATTAGCTGTACATTTTAGCTGTGCTGGAGCCAGCGTTGTGGTCGCTGTGGATGTCACAGTCGATATTATTTTCCGCGTCATGCCTTACACTCCATCCTCTGGTGTGGACGGACAGCCATCTGGTTATCATCGAGTGCTACTGGCATTTGCACCCACTGCCACATTCGACCGCCTTTGAGAACACGACAAATTTGATATCAGTAACAGTATATTAGAGCCTCATGGGTGGCTGAGGCCGGAGGCTAGAGGGACCATCCCCTCCGTAAATATGTACATCGACAGTCACGTGTCCTGCCAAAGAACCCAGAGGGGAAGGACACCACTATGGTAGACCGTTCAGGGTTTGATTCAGTTGTATTAAAATGTGACGAACTACTTAAGAATAGTAGATGTGGAAATTAGGAACCACCTTCCTGATCCGAGTTAGACGAGAAGATTGATACCATGTCCGTGTGCTAAATATGGCACCAGCTTAAGTTAGCTTACGTTACGCGCCGCAGCTAGGCTAGGCTTTTTGCCGCCTGCTTGTAGTCTTAACGCTAAGCTAAGCTACCTGCCTGCTGGCTCTAGCTACTCGTCTAGCTTCAACATACATCGTATTTATCCCATTGTTCCTGTGGCGTTCGTGGTGTTTGGCTAAGCTTTAAACCAGGAAGGAACAAACTGCCTTAGCAAAAAGCTTTTGATTGGGTCACTGATGCCCTGTTTAGGCTGAGGATTCAGCGTTGAAAATGTGTTCGTACAGTAGCTCAGTGCTACTCACCTATATACAGTGAGGAGTCCTTCCTGTGAACATGGTCGTCGATGTAGGACACTCCCAGAGGCTGGACGGGTGTGGCTCCGATGCCCAGCAGAACCTGGGCCCCGATCAGCAGAAGGTACATCATGTTGGTGTTGGCTCTGTTGCCACATTTAAACCCAGAGTCTCGGTTTTCTGACCTGGAGTTGTTGGAGCACACGTCCCTGCCGTCCTCAGCGTGCCACGAGTCCCCGGCCTCGTACTCGTACTGATGAGTCAGGAACTCCGGCAGGGCAGACAGCAGGGCCCCCAACGCCATGACAATCCCACCGCAGCCAATCAGGCGGGGCCTGTGGGCCTTGGCGCCAAAGTAGCTGACAAACAGGATGAGGGCCAGGTTGCCGATTTCGAAGCTGCTGGCAATGACGCCCACGTCGGCGCTCTGGAGGTTGAAGCGTCTCTCCAGAGTGGTCAGAACACTCACCTGGCAGAGAGAGAGAGGGAGGGAGAGCGAGCAAGTGTTAAACAGGGTTCTTACAACTAGCCAACACACTAACTCCTTAAAACGTGATGTTATATTCAGCGATCAGTAGTGTTGTCCTTCTACACTAGTAGCTGCTGTCAGGAGTATGCGTTGCACATACTTTCCATTCCATTTAAAATGTTTGTGTAAAATGAAAAAAGGCAGGACGTTGAGCTCCAGGCGTCGTTCGGTAAAAGCAGGTGTGAAACGGCCACCAGTCACCCAAACCAACAACAGCAGTCTCTGTTGATGCTGTGTCCAACGTCTTCCTCCTCCTGCTCCTCCACCCAGAACAACCCGGTGGCAACCTGAGAGACACGTGTGCGGCTTTAGGCGAGAAAGCCCGTGCGGCCGAAACGGACACAGTTAGACGGCTCACGTATAAAATCCATTCGCCTCTTTTCTATATTGCTTATCCTGTCACACCAAACTCCAACGCAAAATACGACAATTCCTTGCCGCCGCCTTTATCGCCAAGGATGGCTGCAGTTTGCTAGCGACCATGTTGGTCAACGATTAATCTGCCAGCTAACCGACTGATTGTTTGCTCTATAAAATGTCAAAAAAGAAATGGTGAAAAGTGCCCAAGATGAATGTGCTATCGGATGAAACAAAGGAAATGCTTCCGATCCGAATGAGTCAGAGGCTGGGACGAAGCAACGTTTGGCACCTCTGCTTGGAAAATTACAATCAGTTATCGAACCCAGTTTTGTCAATCAAACTAGTCGACTAATCGTTTCACCCCCAGCAGCAAACACGACAAGAGGAATATTTCCAATATGTTACGGTCCAGTTGAAACGTGATTCTTAATCTTCTCTTCCAAAGGGTATTCCGGTAGACGAGGGCTGCTTCTGGCACTACAGTGCTACACATTCTGTGCTTATTACAAAGTGATTATATTTTTTGCTCAAGGAGAAATACCCGGTGTAACTGCTGTACTGGGCCCGTCCTGAGTGAAACACCACCAGAGGCGCATGGACAGCAGTCCAACCTGCGAGGCAGCCCCACCATTCACCTTTAACATAGGAAGAAGGCTGTCGACTGTGGGAGAGGAACCGCGTTCCGTCACCGTACAGTTACAGCTGACAGTCCCACAGTTGCTTAAAATGATTTTACACTTCGGCTCACAGCTGCGGCTACTTGTGTTCAATTATTACAAAGTTGTAAATCATAGTTCCCCGACATTGCAAGGTGGGGGGACACAGTTCAGAGGCCACAGACTCTAAACGACAGGGTTAAGATTTACTCTTCTGGCCCTGAAAGGTTTGTGTGTGGCCTCATGCTGGACACAACAGCCATGTTACACTTTTTACATTCATGATTTAAACATTTTAGTCCAACCGACTCCAGTGGGCAATTACACACAACACAAATAGTTTGAGAGCTTTAGCGAAAACCTGCCCATTTCTGTTTGATGAATATAGGTGGAAAGTTGTCACGCGGGTGCTGCTGTGCCATGATGATGATGATGATGATGATCTTCAGTCATTACAGCTTTGACCTGTTCAAACGTTTCACTGATGTATTTCAAAAAGTGCTACTGGAAAAAAAGAAAGAAAAAAAAGAGGAGAAACTAAACGCACACTGTGAAAGAAAGAAAGTGGCTGAATTAAACTGGAGACGGAGAACAAAAGATGATGACAAACAATGTTTTATGCAGGAGAGCAAAGGCACTGCCTCCACGCTGCGTTTGTCTGCAGCGGGATTTGCAAAAGGTGCACTTTTGGTTTTGGAGATGCTGGTTGAAATGGGGGAAGCTCCACTTTCTGTCTGTACGATAAACACTAATGCACTTTAAATTTGTGACGGGCGCAAAACACATTACCACCAACTGGACTGCGTTGCTGCCAAGCTGCAGTTTGCACCCAGCAGCAGAGCATCACGGAAGAAACTTGACGGGTTTTTTTGGCATCTTTTTCCAAACCAGGCCTCCTTTTCAACACCTCTATGTGTCCACGTACAGTAAGACTGGATCCTGGACATCTGCGCATGTTGCTGCAGAGTTTCAATACAATTTAGGCCTTCCAGCGAGCAAAACCCGCACCAACCTGAAGGCCAGATCTAGTGAGAGTGAAGCCACTGACCTTTGACCTGGCCTCTTTTTAAAATGCCTCCTGACTGTGTTGACGGCGAAGTGTTCAGCCCCTCCTGCAGAATAAAATGAAGCCCCAAACCTGCAGGTGCAACTATTCACTGTGCTGACACCTATCAGGGGAATCGGCTTTAACAAGGCAAACAGTAATGCTGATTTACGTAGCAATGATCCTATTTACACAGATTTACAGTAGGAGGTTGGGCGGGCAGACCACTGACCACTGCTGTGTCACATACATCTTTATACGGGGTGGTTGAACACGTTTGGTGTTTGGGGAAGATGCTCCTGGCCGTCTTTACTTTATCTTGAGCATTTTTCTCTTCTTTTGGGCTCCCGAACTCAGTCTGAAAGACATCCGCGCAGCGAAACACAGTTTCACGTCACTCTGGAAACGTGGAAACGGGTAAGAAAGAAAAAACAAAAAAAATCAAACAAATCAACGTGGGGCCACAATGCATCGGCAGCATTTATAGGCGTGTGTGTGAGTGAAATGAACTTTGGGATATTTGGAGTGTGTCTCTTCAACCCCCCCCCCCCCCAGAGCTGCACGAGCCTGCAGCCGCGGTCACGTCATCCGCGAGGCCTAAACCCTCCGCCGGCCTCCCGCCGCGCTGGGCTCCCGGCGGCTCGGACGGAGCTGCCGGCCGCTGTGTGTCCCAACACGCCGTCTCCACGCGTGCACATGTATACATGTAAATAAAAAAATCCCCCCCCCCCGGACAGCAGCGAGCGGAGCCGCCGTGACGCGCGTCGTGTCGCGCAGATGCTGCAGAGGCCTGATGGATGATACGCAGCGAGACCGGGATCGTTCTAACGGGCACAGAACAACGCGACCGTTGCCCCGTTAACCCGACGGCACCTGGGCCCTAACGGGGGGGGGGGGGGGGGGGGCCGGGAGGGCGGGGACTCACCAGATAGGCGCCCACGGTGCCCTGCGCCAGCATGAGCGCACATTCCGACACCAGGAAGATCTTGATGTTGGAGAAGCACGAGGTCTTCTTCTGGCTGTCGTCCGGCTCCGGGTCGTCGGCGCCGCTCCGCTCGGTGCAGGTCTGGTTTTTAACCTGCATCCTTCGGCTCAGGCTCCGGCTCCGGTCGGGCTGGACGGCATGAAACTGAGCGGGTCCGCTCCGGCGGAGAGCATCCGGTCACGGCGGCGAGGTGCACCGCAGAGGACGTGCGGGTCTGTCGCCCGGTGGCCCGTCGAGGCTGGAACAGAAGCTCTGCCGTCCACTCAGCATCACAGTCCGTCAGCGACCCCTCTTCAGCCGGCGCGTCGCGGCTACATCACATTTAAATACGTAGGCTGCGCGCGTGCACGCGTGACGACTTCCAGCACCCGACGTAGAACTACAAGACGCCGCTTCCCCACATCCGGGATGTTACACCTCCACCCAGCGCTGGATGTGGTTTCTCAGCCAGGTTCCGAGCCGCATCCTCTGCGTCCTTCGGGCGGCTCCTCCTCCTCCTCCTCCTCCTCCGCACAGTCTCTGCTCCTCCTCCTCCTCCTCCGTCAACGTGTTTCTCCACATCACCACTTTACCTGTGCAGCCTCGTCACTGACACAACACACGACATCACGCAGCTGGATACAACATGTTTGCAAACGTTTGCGTCTGCGTCACTTTGCAGGTTAATTCTGCAGGTGAGGTCGATGGGCTCCTTTGGTCAGACGCCATCTTTGCAGGACCTGCCCACCACACCGGAGCCCTGTGTGCTTGGATGTGCTTTGGGCCCTCAGGTCACCACGTTCATATTATTTTGTGTGTTGGACACAACCATCCGGCGGCTTACTGCCCATCTCTGCTGCCTCCCGTTTTATTTCCACTATAATGTTAATTCACCAGAAAGTATAGACATTAGAAGGAGGCCAACCCCGTCCTCTCTGGTTCTCCGTCAGTGTCTGCTGAGGTGCAGCGAGACATGGGACGCCTCAGGCTTCTCTAATGCTGAGCTGCTGCGAGGGGGAAGAGGGGGGGTCTCAGTCACCAAGGTCATGGCATCTAGAAGTTTGCCCTTCAGTCCATGCCGCTGAAACGCTTTGGCAGCAGTTCTGTCACAGGAGAGCAGCAGGCAGTAGAGCGTCGTCAGTGTGACCGAGAAGATCAGACAAGATCAGAGAGAGGAGACGTCGGGCAGGGACGGGAGGAGCAGAAATGTCATTTTCAAATAACTCACTCCTGCACGTGAAAGCTTTGGCTGTGGCTCAGGCGGTAGAGCGGGTCACCCATCAATCCCAGGGTTTGCGGTTTGATTCCTCCTCGTGTCCGTGGCCAAGACACTGGGCCCCAAGCTGCTCCCGCTGCGCGGCGGTGCGGGTGACTGAATCCAATCCGCAAAGCACTTTGGGAAACACTGAGATTGAAGAAGCGCGTTTATTTTCCACGGCCCAGTATTCAAACCCGTCTCTGTTTTTCACCTAGCTTGTGTTACGCCTACGCAGAATTTCAACCGCCGGACTCTCGTCGCATTTGCAAATCCATCGGAAAGCTACACAAGGCAAGCTACGGTGCCCCCGCGCCACCATGCCGGGGTGACGCCCCTGTGCCTTTATGCAGCATGCGTTATCTAACTATGGTACGGCGCGTGACGTCGGACGCTTCAGCCTAGGTAATCCGTCTCCGTGCTTGACTGAAGTGTGCTCAGCAGGCTCCGGGATGGTTAACGATTCAACGCTTGCCACACAAGAACTCTATTACACACATCAGCAGCCCGCCATGTTGTACTGCTGCAGCTGTTCCATGTGAGAACAGTCAAGGTGACGCACTGTGGTATCACTGTGGGCAAAGGCTCAGGGGCCGTTACACCACACACGCCATATTTATTTTATGATTCTCATTGTGCACTTTAGGCTTTGTGCGTCTATATTTTGACACTTTGGGCGGTGTGATTCGTTTCCTCGGGGTGACTAAATGATGAGACGGTGGCGTGTATCTTTTTAAGGGGAATAATCATACAAGGTGCTCGATAGCTGTCAGAACACAAATTGTGACCTCTGTAACCGTTACCCATGAACCCGGCACGCTGCTTTTGACCACTAAACGCACTGATTGTGCTTCTATAAGGAACAAACAGGACTGGTTTTGCTGGTGCAGCGCGAGCTATCCATCTACCAGTCAAGCGAATATAATGTAACTCTCCATTGTGCTATTTAAAGTTAATGCCTCCTGGAAATCTGGATGTGAGGGTTGAATTAGACCAGCAGCAACCCCCCGTCTGTGATACTCCCATCTGCTGCACTATGATCTGGGCCTTTATGCCACAAATAGTCAATACCAAATGTATTTAATCAGGCGTTACCAGGTATGAAATGCGAACATTCTCTCCGAGCCCGAGCGCCCGATTCTCATTCATTTAAATAAAAAAAAGTGTTGTGTCAGATTTGCATCAGGCATCAGAGTGACGAGGTTCATCCACGCTGAACTTCGTCACGCAGAAGAAATGAAAGTGACAGCAGAGTGGCGGGACAGAGCGCCACGGCGACAGTGCGCAGGGCAAAGAAAATAATCCTCCATCGTGAGTGCAAAACAAGAGCACTGAGTGCCAAGGTCACTTACCGCTCACCCCACAGCTTCTGGCTTACAATATTCCTCAGACCATTCAGACGCTCTATCAAGACCAATTCAATAGCATCTGAAGCAGCACAATCTATCAGGCAAACTGTAGACTCAGCAGGATGAGCGTCCATTTCTCATGGAGTCACTCAAGAGCACCCGCGGTGATTTAAGATCCACCACAGTGCCTGCTGATGCAGTGCAAGCCAACTGAAGGCATTATTTTAGGATGCCTCTTAATCACAAGGTCCACGGAAAGAAGAATGCAGTCATGCATTTATCCTGCAACAAATAAATAAATTACCAGAACACAGATTCGAATAATGTCAGCGTTTATATTTAATGTTATAACCTTTATAGGTTTTGGCTTTGTTCTCAGAAACAGCGTATTTTTGCAGTGTGATATGTAAATTATGTCTTTTCTGGGATTGATTTTTCAATGATTGTGGAATATCCGCACAAAACAGTGGCTGTAGGAACCTCTTCAATTTTATACCTACAGAGCGGCACAAAAACAATTTCAAATTTTTTATTTTTTGACCAATTGGAATTAGAAAGATAAACCCAAACCATGCAATGCACCCAGAGAGGCACTACAGCAATATTAAATTACGTCCAAAAGAGTAATAAAAAGTAAGATATACTTAGGAAAAAAAAATCACAATTTGAAAACATGTGAAATGAAAGCGTGGTTGTTGTTCAGACATATTTATAATTTTAAATTTTCATATCTGTAATAAATGCTGGAATGTGGCCACAAAGTACCATTACTTGTCAAGTGGCCCTTTTTAAGCCAAACCAGAACGAGAAATGCAAAGCACATGACGGAGGTGAACCTCTGACCTTTCCCCTAGCGACACCAAGTCGGTGGCGTTTGGCTTCTAGTGAAATGTCCTGACAACAGTTGGATGAATTATTATGAAATGGAGTACAGACATTCATGTCCACTCAGTATTTATTGTAATCATATCGGTGATCAATAGATTTTGATTTAGCTAGCAACATCATCAAGTCAATGTTTTAAATTGTCCAATATTCTGGTTTCTATCTGCAAAACTAATCACGTTCCCGTCAGCCTCAGCTGTCCTTTGTGTTAAGTGCTAACTTGCTAATGTTAGCATGCTAATATGCTAAAGGAAATCCTT
>JAVQJF010083841.1:0-50202 GCA_036023855.1 Gadopsis marmoratus | reverse complement strand
ACACACACACACACACTGACAGGTGTCATCGTAAGATAATCAATGTTCACCTATCAGTGGTCATAAAGTTATGCCTGATCCGCCAGGTAAGTCTGTGCTTAGAAACATCATGACCAAACTCCTGTGATGTTTTCAGCATATTTCTCTTATCATCCCCCCTAACCAGTGAGGTGTTTTAGAAACACAAACACTTTCAATTACAGGCATTTGTGCTTAAACCGGTTTAGTCAGACAACCCTCTGTGGCACTCGCTGTGACCTGGTTTGATTAATTGTTTGTTCCTCTCTTTAGACTGTTGTCTGTAGACAGTCAGTGAAGACAGACTGTACTTTGATCCCATTAAGTCTCTTCCTTGGTAGAGGCTTGGATAGTAGCTCACTTGGCTGGATTACTGGGTCCGGCACCACAGGAGAGATCAGATGTCTAATTGCCAGCAGTAGTGCAGGCCTGTGGGAATGTGTCATGTGTTGCGTGGTCTTATTTAATACCATTTATTGATTTATTTTAATGCAGCAATAAACTTGCACCTTTTTACCTTTGGACACTTAACACTTGTGGCAATTCTGTAACTATTAGTCAAAGTTGGATTACAATGAATAATAATAATACATATAGCTATGTCCCTCAAATTTAGTTCCTGTTGGGTATTTTTCCACATATGAATGTTACCCAAACCAGATAAGAAATTGCCAACTGTGCTTGTCTGTGTGCTTTTTTTTTTTTTTTTTTTGCTGATTAGCAGATATCTGAGTTGTGCCACAAAAAACAAATCGGTTCACTTTTTCAAGTGGCGTTAATGTAGACTTATAGACTTACTAACTACCAAAGTAATGTATAATCAGTAAAAGCTTTGTTTTTATCCCATGCAGGACTGGGGTCGGCCTGGGGACCTGTGGAATTTGGATATCCGGTGGCATGTACCCAGTGTTACCGAGATCTCCTTTGCTTTTTATTTACTGGACCTGATCCTCCAGCCTGAACTTCAGCGCCTTCAAAGATTTGCACAGGGAGACCAGGACATGAGCAGGTAAGGAGGAACAAGAGTGTTCTGTGCTCCCCACAGAAATAACATTCAGATTTCTACCAAAGTCACTAGCTGGAATTGGAACTGCATTCAGTCCATTTTTATTTTTTTTTGGCTCTTTATTGTTGATTTATGTGTTTTTCAGAGATGATGTCTTACAGAGCCTGACCATTGTTCAGCACTGCCTCCTAGGAGCTGGGGGTCTGATGCCTCCACTGAAAGGAGAGCCCCTCCCCGGACTGTAAGCAGTTGCATTCACATACTAAACTCTCTCCCGACCAAGAAAACCAGAAAAAGACATTGGCGGGAATGGCCAAGGAGTTTGTTGATTTCATTTGATGAAAACGTAGATTCAGTAGAAGGACCTAAATCCACCAATGATGGCTCATATTCCATTAAAATACATGGATCAAAGGCCCACTGGATATGCACATGTGGACTTATACTGAAAACAGAAAAAAAAACATTCAATATTTGACTTAATAATTATTATAGTTTAACTTTAGTCTTATTGCTAAGGACTGTGTGATGGACTTAATATAGGACGGGTGTTTTGAGGTGCATTTTTATTTCTACAAATTTTGTTTTCAGGCTTCATTTTAAATGTTAAGTAGTTAACTTGGCTTTGATCCTGATTTTTTTATTTATTTTTTTCCCAGGGTCCACAGCATGGTGAATCTAGAGGAGACCACCCTCTATACAGGAATGGAGTATGGTACGTACATCACTTTTTAAGAACTGTTGGATGATAAGAAAGCTCACAATAGTTGTAAATTATAGGGTTTGTTGGAGTATATCTGACACTGTAATATTATCTCTACCTGCAGATGGATCCAGAGAGAACTACAGAGATGCTATCTGTAGTGTGATGAGACAGCTGCTTCGTAAGTGTTGGCTCAGTTTCTCTCTTAGGCTTGCGAGCTCTTTGTTCTACAGCCACATCCCTAACCAAGCTGTAGTCACTTTCAGCTTAATAGGACAGCTCACATTATACTGTAGGTCTCTGTCTCGCCATCTGAGGTCCTTTACCTTTTCTTGCAGATTACATCCTGGAGCACTCTGAAGATGACACCAAGTCTCTTTTCTCCATCATCAAGGTAGGCAGGCACTAACATAATAGCCGGTATATTTTTAAGTCTTAACACTAATTTGAGTTGTACAATGTGCCAATATCGGGCTATAGAAAAAAGCTTTCCTTCTTGCACCCTTTAACCAGCATTTGCTGATGGATTTGTCTAATTTCTTCAAAACCGCTGTATACCACTGGAAGATTTTTCAAGCAAAACATACTTTAACATGATATCTTTTGGAAAGCCACACTGTATGTTATTATATACTGTGTGGGGCATTTTTTGAATCACATTTGCTGTATTGAATCGCTCAGAGACTCTACACATGTTATTCCCAATAGTTGAGTATTGATCCCATCACACAACACCAATCAATATTTTTGTCTGTGATACCTTTCAGATTATCAGCGACCTGTTGCACTTCAAAGGTTCACACAAACATGAATTTGACTCCCGCTGGAAGAGCTTCAATCTTGTGAAGAAATCAATGGAAAACAGAGTAAAGAAAAATCTGACATTTTATTGTGCTTTTGTTACTTTTGTACTATGGCTATCCTGAGAAGGTGTTGACCACCATGCACTCCCTCACTCAAAGCCTACGTTAGATGCATTAGTGATACTGATATTACATTTATGCTTAAAACTCACCAGCATTTTAAAGATTATAATGCCTTGCCGTTGTATTTGCAGCTTCACGGCAGAAAGCAGCACATCAGAGCTCTGCTAATAGACAGAGTCATGCTCCAGCATGAGGTAAGTCGTTAACAGAGAAATGACCTTTTTGGGTATTGTTGTATTTTACCATATATAACTTTGAATTTTTGTGTTTTATTAGCTGCGAAAGCTGACAGTAGAAGGATGTCAGTACAGGAGCATTCACCAGGAGCTGATGAGAGATCTGTTGAGGCTTTCCACAAGCACTTACAGTCAAGTGAGTCCCACAATCTTCTTTTTACCATACAATCACAAATTAGACATTACATATTATAAACCAAAAAGACATTTGACTAGTGTGCATAATACATCTGAAGTAAATAATATGGTAACTGACACTTTGTTTTACCTTCCAGGTACGCAGCAAAGCTCAGAACGTGTTGTTCTCTGCACTGGGAACCTACAATTTCTGCTGCAGAGACCTGATCCCTCATGTTCTAGAGTTTCTCAACCCAGACAACAGCAGTGTCACACAGCAGCAGTTCAAAGTATGACAGTCCTCCTTGGCACGCCTGTGTTGTGTTCTGCAACATAGAACACAGAAAATAAAGCAAATTTTCTATTTTCTCTTAAACATTCTCTGTACGTCTCCAGGGTGCCTTATACTGTCTTCTGGGGAATCACAGCGGAGTGTGCCTAGCCAATTTGCATGACTGGGATTGCATTGCTCTCACATGGCCCGCCATTGTACGCTCTGGCCTCAGCTCAGCCATGTCTTTGGAGAAGCCCTCCATCGTGCGGCTCTTTGATGACCTTGCCGACAAAATCCATCGCCAGTATGAGACCATCGGCATCGACTTCTCTGTAAGAAAAACAGTAGGAACACTTGCATCCACAAATGGATCATAGAATCAAATAATTATATCTGCCCACCTATAGTAGGAGAAGCTCATTAAGTCAATACAGATACCTTGAAATTGTAGTTTAGCTTTAATTGCATGATCTTTATAAAAGATCATTATCGTATCATTTTCATTTTTTTTTTTAAATATGAGGTGAAATTGTATTGATTGAAATTGAAATTGATGAAAAAAAATATTATTTGTTCTTCATCTCTGCTCTCATCTTGAGCCTGCACAGACTTACTGTCCATAGCTGTGTAAGGAAAATCTGCTCTCAATCTGAGTTTAACAAATCACTCTCTCCTAATTGGGCCTTGCTTTAAGTTTCATCCCCTTCCACATGTTTGGATGAATAATTTCTTTTTCATGCCTTTTAGATCCCTGGTGAGTGCTCTACCCTGTCCAAACAACTTATGATTGCTGGAAATCCTGTTCCTAAGGAGCCAGTTCTTTCAGAGGAAGAGGAAGATGAGGGTCTAAAGAGGCAGGAGCTCAAGAACTCAGAGTCTGTTGAGTAAGTTCATACCAGCAACAAGACAAAGAATCATCACCACACCAAAGACCTTGCAGCTCACTTGAATATGGCCCCTCGTCTTTGAGCAACTACTTTGACATAAAATGGCTTAACTTGTCAATGCTGACTTATCAATTTAAAAACTTATATATTGACACATTACTCATCCGTTAAGAAGATGATGCCTTTTCTGCATACAACTTGAATGTGAGCAAGATAGGCTTGGTTGCATAACAGGTGCAAATGCTAATATTGTTCCACATTTTTGTAGGAAATACAAACAGCTCATTGGTAATCTGCTGGACTGCATCAACAACAGAAACATGTAGGTTCATTTAATATTTACTTCATCCAATCATGTTTAATAGTATATTACGGCCTGTAATACCTGCCTGTTTCACTTGCAGGCCTTGGAAGTTCGAACACATTTCAATTGGCTTCCTGTCATTGCTGCTGAGAGATGACCACGAACTCCCACCACATGCTGTTATGTTCTTTGTCAAAAGTCTCAACCATGACTCGCTCTATGTCCGCAAGGTGTGGCATAAACACATTATGAGATATGTGGTACTAGTGCTGCGATTCTCCAACAGCCTATGGATATGGATTCCAGCCTTTCCTGTGGACATTTTGTTTGAAATGTCTTATTCTCTCCATTAGGTGGCGATATCAGCTGTGGCAGGGATAATGAAACAAATAAAGAGGCCACATAAGAAAGTTCCTGTCAGCACCTCTGAGCTTTGTAAGCATCATACATTTGTTTACTGTTGTCGTTTATCAACATTACAGTTTTTATAGCTAATTTTCATTCTAATTATAGTTTCTAAAACTCACTTATCTTTGGTAGGTGGAGTGAAGGAGCTAAGTGGGATTGTAGCAGGGGACCGTCTAGACAACCAGTGGCTCCAGTATAACAGCAGCAGCCTGCCACGCACACAGCAGGACTGGGATGGCTGTGTGTTTGTGGAAAAGACTCACTGGGGATACTACTCTTGGCCAAGGTTCTCATTTTATGATGCCTGTGTTTCTCAGATCTGTCTTTTTTCTTCATTTTTTTCTTTTCACCTTGTTTTTCATTACCATCACCTCATTATTGTTATTGTAGAAAACTGATGATGTATGCACCACTGGAGGAGCAACCCAAACAGAACCTGACCAGAGAGGAAATGACAGAGGTTTGTGCACCATCATTCACACAGCCCTTATAAAACATATGCACGTTAAATAGCGTGAAGTAATGTTAACTGCATCTCGAAAAATTCATCTTTATATTTTATGCCTTTCCGAACAGCGGGAACAGATCATCTTCGACCATTTCTCAGACCCAGTATTCATCAACCAGTTCATTGAGTTTCTCTCCCTTGAGGACCGTAAGGGCAAGGACAAGTTCAGCCCGCGCAGGTTCTGTTTGTTCAAGGTGGGATTCCCTGAAAGGTAGTGTTAAATGCAGAAAACATCTAGTCATCTACTAAAGAAATTAATTTATTCCCTTCTGCTCTTCCAGGGATTGTTCCGCAATTTCAGCGATGCCTTTCTTCCTCTGCTGCGGCCTCACATGGAGCGCCTAGTGGCTGACTCCCACGAGAGCAAGCAGCGTTGTGTCGCAGAGATCATCTCTGGGCTGATCAGAGGCAGCAAGCACTGGAGCTACTCAAAGGTACAGATTTGAAACTCTCACGTAGTAAGGTGGCTAGATTGTCCCAAGTTCTTTGGGTCAGTCTCCAGCCAATACCTGTCTTGGAAAGTCACTTGAAATTGTAAAAAGTGAACATTTTTATAAAAATACTATGTGCGTAATTTCATCATGCCACGGCTACTGAATGCTTTTTCAAAATGTGTGGGTGTCGCTCTAGACTGTAAATGTTACAGTGTGAACAAACCAGTGCATACACATGTGCTCTTCTACAGGTTGACAGCCTTTGGGAGCTGCTGTGTCCACTGCTCCGTACTGCCCTGTCCAACATCACAATAGAAACGTATGCAGACTGGGGCACCTGCATTGCCACAGCCTGTGTAAGCATTTGCTCATTTATATAAATCACGTCTTTACTTGTCCATTTGTTAAACTTGTCACTCATCCTTCCTTCCATATGACTGTTGTTTGTGTCTCGTACAGGAGAGTAGAGATCCACGTAAGCTTCACTGGCTGTTTGAGATGCTAATGGAGTCGCCAGTCAATGGAGAGGGGGGCTCCTTTGTTGATGCCTGGTGAGTAGAAATTTTGTTGCCTTAAGCAAATGTTGATGTGACTGACTAACTGTGATGATTGTCCTTTTTCTTTTCCAGTCGTCTCTATGTGCTGCAGGGAGGATTAGCTCAGCAGGAGTGGCGCGTTCCAGAGCTCCTCCACAGGTTGCTACAATACCTGGAGCCCAAACTCACACAGGTCTACAAGAATGTACGAGAACGAATTGGCAGGTGAGGTCCTTTTTCATAAACCCCTTGTCAACGTGATGTACTAGTTGTCATTATGAACTTTTTTTAAACAGTATTTTTTTTTGTGACTCATTGTATCCTTTCTGATTTGTTGTCCATCCAGCGTGCTCACATACATCTTCATGATTGATGTCAACTTGCCTTACACCCAGCCTACCACCTCCCCGCGCATCTCAGACTTCACAGAGCGAATTCTGTTGCACCTGAAGCCTCTAACTGAGGGGGATGAGGAGATCCAGAACCACGTGATTGAGGAGAATGAGGTGGGAGAGCAGGATGAGAGGACGCAAGCCATCAAGCTACTCAAAACAGGTGGGTTGAGGAACTATCACCATTGCCCTGAACTCAGCCGTCACAATGAATAGTGGTTATTGTAGGAATAGTTAAAACAATTACAGAGATAGACGCTATTATTTTAAAACACTGGGGGCATCAAGCCCATAAATTTGATGGCCAAAGTACATTTTTGGTGGCCCAAATGTAAAGTTATGTAAAAACAATAAAGCAAAGGCATTTTAACACATCTTGACACAGCATTCCTTAACTGTGACACTTCCATAAATGACAAGACATTATCAGAAAGAAAATATATTTTTACAACAATTTCTTTAAATTGAAAACTCAAAAGTTCTTTGCAAACATTTGGTACATACCGTATTTCCTCAGATAGCAGCCTGGGCCTTTTACGTGCCTCAACTGCAGAAGGTACCAGGCTTCTGTCTGAAGCAGGCTTGTATTAGAGGCAGGCCTTTTGTTTCTAATTCCCTCAGTTTGATGAGTATGATTGGTCATATTTTAGTACGAAGCCTCGTTTTGATCCACCCCAGGAAACAAAAACAAACGGACTTGCAAAGTTCCCGTATGGCGCTTGAAATGTAGCTGCTGTCATCTTGTGACGATTGTTTGTTACTACAACACAGACAGTGACTGAATCGGACAATAACTCTTTAGATGAGTAATCCAGAACAACATTGTTGAAAATGGTGTGATTATGTTGTTCCTTTTTTTAAGTTACAGTAATGGAAATATACCATGTTAGTTGGCATGCACATGATATGACAGCCACCGTGAGTTTATCCAACCTTGATTTTTCCCTAGCCTATATGGGATGCTGGCCTCTATTTGTTCGTGTCGACCACACCCCCCGGCTGTTAGTGGAGCCCCAGGTTTTACTTGATGGTTTTTATTTAAGGAAATAAGGTATATTCTCTCAAAAGTCTTAGTTTGGATTGGGGATGTTTGTGGCGCTTTAACGTTGCTTTGGCAAAGGGAAAGTATATCCAGTATTGGGGTAAAACTTGGTGACCACCTACATGGAGTATTTGGTGCCCAGAAACTTAACTTTTTGTGGCCATGGGCCATTGCTAATGTCGAATCCTGAATTAGGAGTTAATTTGAGAACAAAATTAATTTATTTTTGTCAAATGCTCATAATTAACCCAGAGGCTCATTCTGTAAATATTAATATTTCCTGTCTTCAAATGTCTGCAGTGTTGAAGTGGCTGATTGCAAGTGCTGGCCGCTCCTTCTCCACTGCTGTCCCAGAACAACTACGGTTGCTTCCCTTGCTCTTCAAGGTGAAACACACACTCACTCATTCATTAATAGCCTTGATCCGATAACTCTTTTACTACAAACTTGAATTTTTTTCTTTTAAATGTGTACACCATGAAAGGATATAAAATTACCTGTTAACCTACCTCTGTCCTCTGCTCCAGATTGCTCCAGTTGAGAATGATGACAGTTACGATGAACTGAAGAGGGATGCAAAGACTTGCCTGTCTCTGATGTCTCAGGGACTCCTCTACACAGAACAGATTCCCATGGTCCTCAGTGCCCTACAGGAGGTAAGTTACCTGTTACTCCACTTCTCACCTGCATCACACATGATGGGGCTTATTACAGTCCCTCACATCTTATAACCTATAAGATTAATAAGCAGAAAGATAAAATGTTCAAAGGGAATGAGTGTGTCCTGCTGAACATTTTCAGAATGAGTGGCGTTCACCAGTGGAACTCCATTATAAAAGAAAAACAAAACAAAAAAACCTAAATAGTGTACTCATCCAGGGTACGGTCTGTTCCTCTTGTGAAACAAATGATCAGAATATGTTACTGATGTGGGATGGGTTTGTTGTTGTGTATTGCAGATTGCTGGCAGCAGCTCCTGGCACGCCCGCTACACTGTGCTCACATACCTCCAGATTATGGTTTTTTACAACCTGTTCACCTTCATGAGTGACCAGAAAGCAGTGAATGACGTCCGGGCACTGGTGATACGACTGCTGGAGGACGAGCAGCTGGAGGTACAAATAACCATTCATTCACAACTGTTAAACATGATAATCAAAATGTAAAGCTGAAACATGTCGTCAGTCTGGCGTAGTCGTCGCTGGAAGATGAACCAACATATTGCAGCCTGATTATATAATAATCACCAAGCTATTGGCCAATACATACTTGTTTATGCTAGCAGGTACTCTCACTGCCTTTCAGCCTCACTGTAGTGATTCAGCACTCTCCTCCTGGCTCTCCACTCTTTCCCCCTCCGGTCCTTCTAGCTGTTGCTATGGAAACCACAGGCTGCATGGAGATAACGTTCAGATTGAAGGAGGGTGAGAGGGAAAGGGATGGAGTAGAGACAAAGGAGAAGTGGGGAATTGATGGAAGTAGCCATTTTTATTTGGCCTCTTAAACTAACCTGAGTCTGATTTATAGGCCTTTGCTATATAACACTTTTGTTGCGCTCATTTTTTTCAGAATCACCTCTTAGACAAACCCTAACCCACAAAGCTTAACTCATGAGTAGACAAATCTGTTTGTACAAAGATTACATGAAAAAATTATTTGTACCTAAAAAAAAAAAAGTGCTCCAAAGAGGAAGGCTGGTGCAAGTGGTCCTATTTAATCCTTCCTCTGGAGAACGCTGCTCAAAGATCTGCATAATACCCATTTTGAAGCTTACCTTTTTTGCTGATAATTTCACTATAGAGATTACTCTTACACACAAAATGTGCAACAGACCATTTTAGCTTGCATTTTAGAAAAGTACCCCCCGCCCCACACACACACATATATATATATATATATATAATCTCCCCCAGTCCCCAGCTGGCTGCTATTTCCATCCAGCTGGCCAGTGTACACACTAGTGGAATACCCTTCCTAATGACATTGTTGCTGTGGTGTGTATTATTATACAGTGCAGCAAGAAATTGTCAGTGAGGTGCTGGGGCTTGTGTGTTAGTATGGGCAGTACAAAGACCAGACAGAGATGCTACGCTAGTTAAAATATGCCATGATGGCCGGAATCGCAATGTAGTATAAAATATTAAAGTATTCAGATGCCATATTCCAATTAATTGTAAGCAATGTCTACTTTTGTTTCTCAATTACTTCCTTGTTCCTTTCAGGACATTATTATATAAATTACTGGCAGCAAGTTCCAGAATAATCAGCATTTTAATCCATGTATTTAGTTGGGCCATAATAATGTGTGTTGTAATTAAAACCACTGTAGTGACACAACACCCTTTGAACTTCCCATCTCCTCTTTTTTTCTTTTGTTTTCCAGGTAAGAGAAATGGCCGCCACTACCCTCAGTGGCTTTCTTCAGTGCAATTTTCTGTCCATGGATGCTCCCATGCAGGCACATTTTGAGGCTCTCTGCAAGACTTGCTTGCCTAAGAAGAGGAAGAGGGAGCTCGGCTGTATAGTGGACACTATACCCTCTGCTGGTAAGGAACCTTTCTAGATGCAACTGCTCATGAATATATGATGACACAGTCAGTATGCTGTTCTCTGCCATTTAAATGGGGTCCCTCTTGTGTGTTTTGTAGACCTGATGCGGCGTCATGCTGGTGTTCTCGGGTTGAGCGCTTGTATTCTCTCCAGCCCGTATGATGTGCCCACCTGGATGCCCCAGCTGTTGATGGACCTGAGTGCTCACCTCAATGACACACAACCCATTGAAGTATGTGTTACTGTTGCATAGTTCTTGTTGTCAACAAAACCAGGGCTATGTCCATTTTTTACTGAGTTTACAAAATATATGTATTTTCACTGACTAAGACATGAAAAAATATCCATAATTTGTGTTAATGGCCTTCCAGATGACTGTGAAGAAAACTCTGTCAAACTTCCGACGGACTCACCATGACAACTGGCAGCAGCATAAGCAGCAGTTCACAGATGACCAGCTGCTGGTCCTGACTGACTTGCTGGTCTCCCCCTGTTACTATGCCTAAAATTTGGTAAGGCATTTTAACTTCACACGGTTATGTCACTGAGTGTGTTCACAAGTACACCCAAAGGACTTTCGACTTGATTATCATTCATTACTGAATACTGTCAAGTAAAGCTGCTGAAGGGATACCTTTTATAGGAATAAGAGAGAATTCCTTGAGCCACATTTTTACAATTGTGTTTCACGTGTATCGGTTTGGGACAACCCCAGATTTACAGATACCAGCCTGCATTGTGGAAGCGGCTCCAGATCTTGACTGAAAGACTCCGTAATCCTGGAAGAAGAGCGGCACACAAAGCAACGGCGTTGTGACACACAGACGTATTGAAAAGTTGTGTATTTATGTATTTAGCTCAATTACATTTCTACTATACTTAATATTTAAGGATCAATCATAGCAGGGATGAACGACCTGCAGTTTGTAACATTACTGTACAGTTTTGTTTTCTCCTTTTTTGATTTGATTGTGTGCATGTGCACGAGTGTACGTGTGTGCGTGCGTTTATGGGATGCTTGAAGACATCTGCCAGTGTCCCACACATTTCTCAGGATTCTATCCCAAGTATCAACTCTGAGCCAACATGATGTCCAATGTAGGACACACTCTGCTTTTTTCAAATAGTAAAGTGTTTGTTACAAGCCACAGAGAATTGACTATTGAACAATGGTCTCTTTACACCTGCAACACACAATGTTTGTGTGGCTGTTTGATCTATATGATTATATGCATCATGTATGTATATATCATGGTATATCAAATACCAATACAAACATATTTATTTATTTATTTGACTTTTTTGAAGTGCTATGTTTTAATTTTTCATAAAGTATTTCTGGTATTAAATAGATGGCTGAGCTTTTAGCAATGGAGCCCATTCTCATGTACTCTTGCAGAGAAAGGGAGAGGGAAAGCTCCCCGCTGCTGTGCTGTGTGACACGTTTGCTGTGAGGAACCTGGGCACAGTTTATCATTTCATGTGTCTTCGTGCAAGTAAAAAAAAAAAGACACACCTGTCCATAAATGTGACCTCGTCCCTCTAAACCTCGCTTATATTGACCTTTTTCTAAAATCCAGTGAGATGAGATGAAATTACTTTGTTTTGCGTATGTTTTCCCCTGGTGACTTGAAATCAGTCTAAGCATTGAAGCATTTAGTACCTCACTTATGTATAGTGTAGTGCCAAAACTGCGGTGATTCCTTTTTTTTTTTTTTTTAGATGTACGGTTTGCTTATGGAATGATGACAATAAATTGTTTGTAACAAAACCTGAATTTGATGTTTTCTTCTATTTAAAAGTATCAATATTTTAAATATGTAGTTGATAGAGCAGCTCCAAATGAATCATTGTACTTTTTTTTTCTTTCTTTTTTTTAAGGGCATGTTTTTGAAAGTAATGACTCATAACAGCAGACAGATAAAGATGACATGCAAATGTAGCCTAAGCCACAGAAAACATCGTGACAGCAATGTGGTGATACGTGTTTTACAGATGATTTATTTCAGTATGTCGGACCACATGAACACGAGCCCCTCGGGTGCATCTTGGCCCGAATGATTACTGTCCCTGCTTTAAATAGTCACCGAGAATCATCACTCTTACCTGTCGCCTAGCAACCACGTTGTTGAGCCACTGCTCCCAAGGACGCCAGAGAAAATTGGGGGGGGAGGGAATTGAAATAATTTTGTAAATGTGTTTGATTTTGCGAGTTCTATCATGCCGAAAAACGCCTCTTTATGTGCTGATCCGTGTAAACGTCGCCTTTTAAGTTGCCCTTCGCGCTACGGGGGCCGCCATTTTCTGTTACAGCCACAGGATGTTGCCATGGCGCTGCGGCAACGCGTCTGACGCGTCTCAGAACATGGTGCGACGGTCTCGTGCAAACCTTTTTTGAAACTGTGGCTTACTTTGTCCAATTCTAACGAGCAGGGAGCGGCGAGCCTTCCCAGACGGACTCGGCTGTCATGCTGCTGCCCAGACACGTGACTTCACACGCGCTTCCCAGCGCGCGTCCAGCGGCCGCCGACGCTGCGTGAGGAAGGAAGGAAGGAAGGAAGGAAGGAAGGAAGGAAGGAAGGAAAGACGGACGGACGGACGGACGGACGGATCGCCAGGAACACGAATATGCTCTCATCCTTTTGCGCCGTGTGCGCCTTTAAAGCTGAACACGGGCATGTAAGGGAACGTATTTGATGTCAACGGGCCGCTCTGCTGTTCACGATGCGTTACTGAAATACGTTTTGAATAATTAGATTTTTTTTTTTTTTTCCCCAATCACTTACAAATCGTGTTGCTTTAAAATGAAGACGGGCTGTATGAGATGATGATGATGATGATGATGATGGAGATGATGGACGCACGATCGACTACAGATGGTAGGTTATATTTTCTCATCGTCTTTGACGGCTTGACATGTAGAGACATTAGGAAAACAATGTATACATATGTCCTCTGGGTTTCAGCAGACGCTGTGTGTGTGTTTTTTTGGGGGGGGTGTAATTGGCCAAATGCAGTGGTGCATAGCTGTAGTCTACTGTAGATTGTGTCTAACATGTAGTGCATCACAGCTTCTTATTAAATATGTACATATTTACACTCTGGTCATTTAACTATGCATTGCCCCTGTCCCTCAAATGTGATGTACTGCACAATATAATAGCTAATCTATGACTGTCTCCTTTGTAGCACTTTACCAAGGTGGCAGCAATGGCAGAGGCGACAGATACTGTGATCATCATGTGCTCCTGCTACATAGGGGAATAATGTTGAAATTGATGACTTTGGGATCCTTATAAATTGTTGATAAACAATGAACACCACTGTAACACCATCAGACCTGGTGGATGTGCCAAGACAGCACAACTTCAGTGGCACCCTGGGCACCCAGACCCCGTCAGGCTGGGCCGTGATCCACACTGCTACCTTGACCTTTTGCTCTCTCCTCCTCATCTTCATCTTCTTCCTGGGCTCTTATGGCAATCTGGTGGTGTTCCTGTCCTTTTTTGACCCAGTGTTTCGCAAGTTCCGCACCAACTTCGACTTCATGATCCTCAACCTCTCCTTCTGTGACTTGTTCATTTGCTGTGTGACTGCTCCCATGTTTGCCCTGGTGCTCTTCCTGGATGCAGGTGGAGCGGATGGCGTGTCAAAGAGTTTCTGCTTCGCCTTCCACTTGACCAGCTCGGGCTTCATTATCATGTCCCTGGAGACGGTAGCTGTCATTGCTTTGCACAGACTGCGTATGGTTTTGGGGCAGCAGCCCAACCGCACCGCCTCTTTCCCCTGCACGCTGGCCCTCACCGCCCTGCTATGGACATCCAGCTTCTCCATGGCTGCGCTCCTTACCATGCGAGCGTACCCACGTAGAGATGGACCCTGCTTGCCCCACTTTGGCCTGGGAGGTGGACAGGCCAGGGTTGTGTTGTACGTCTACCTGGCAGACTTTGCCTTTTGTGTGGCTGTGGTGGCTGTGTCCTATCTGATGATTGCTCAGACACTGAGGAAGAATGCGCAAGTGAGGAAATGTCCCATCATCACTGTAGATGCCACGTGCCCTCCACCCCCACCACCGCTCATCGCAGCAGGCTTTGAGAGCATGCAGTGTGCTGTTCAAGGCCCCTCTCTGTACCGTAACCAGACTTACAACAAACTGCAGAATGTTCAGACGCACTCTTACGCCAACAAGACCAGCCAGCCTCTGGTTCCAGGGGCTGCCCAAGGAGCCACCTGCTGTCAGCTGGTGTCTACAGTCAACTTGTCCACAGCCAAAGACTCTAAGGCGGTGGTCACCTGTGTAGTTATAGTGTTCTCTGTGCTGCTCTGCTGCTTGCCGATGGGAGTTTCACTTGCACAGGATGTCTTGTCACCAGAAAGTAGCTTTGCACATTACCAGTTTGAACTGTGCGGCTTTGTGCTCATTTTCCTCAAGTCGGGAATTAACCCCTTTGTGTACTCGCGCAACAGCGCGGGCCTCCGCCGCCGTGTGCTGTGCTGTATTCAGTGGGCGGCACTGGGCTTTCTCTGTTGCAAGCAAAAGACTCAGCTGCATGCGATGGGGAAGGGCAGCCTGGAAGTCAATCGCAATAAATCCTCCCATCATGAGACCAACTCAGCCTATGTACTGTCACCCAAGCCACAGAGGCGGCTGGTGGACCAGGCGTGCGGGCCCAGTCACTCCAGGGATTGTGCTGGTAGTCCAAAGGCCACAGGTGTGCGCAAACCTCGCCCCCCAAGTACCTCTACCCCTATCAACACCCGCATCGAGCCCTACTACAGTATATACAACAGCAGTCCCTCTGCAGGGCCCAGCTCCCCCACTAGCCTGCAGCCTGTCAGCTCTCAGACATTTGCCTTCGCCAAGTCTTATGTAGCCATGCACTACCACACTCACCAAGACGCGCTACAAGACTTTGAAAACACCTCAGTGCACCAGATTCCCATTCCCTCAGTGTAATCAAAGAGCTGCTAAGCAGAACAGTTTGGACAATCTCGCCATGGCTTTAACTCCAATGTGAATCAAAAGAGGAACATGAAAAACAGCCCATTTTTTGTATTTGGAATCTGTATTAATCTTTTGTTCTCTTCTACAGTGGAAATACATAGTTTTCTTGAGTGGGAAAAATGAAAGAACCAGAATTACACTAAAAACAAGCAATAGATTTGTAATGAAGGTATCTGTTCCAAAAGGTTATGTACTGTTACTGAATTGACTTTTTCTTTTACAGATACTGCATTTTCACATAAATCTGCCCGTGTTGCACACGCATGTGTTGTTTTAACCCAAGACTCTGTACGTTTTCACGGCAACCAGGCTGAAAATGCTGAGCACTGATATCAGCTGCTGTGAAACCCCGCACATGGCTGTCGACGGCATGTGGTTGCACTTGCTTCTTAAGAAAAATGTATTTGTGAACCTCGTACACTTTTCAAAAACAGTAAATGTTTGGCAAGTGCAGTGGATCTATGCTTTGACTCTTTCAACAACAGATTACATGATCCATCGATTTGGTAGAAGAAAATTCATCCGCAACTATTGAACTGTTTGTCATTTTTCAAGCAAATATGTCAAACTTTTGCTGGTTCCACCTTTTCAAGTGTGAGCATTTGACCATTTTCCTTGTCATATGTGAGAGAAAACATAATATATCTGGGTTATACTGTTGGTCAGACAAAACGACATTTGCAAAATATAATTGTTCACTATTTTCTGATATTTTGTAAGACAAAACAAATCACGGCAGATTAATCGATAATGGAGATTAGTTGCAACCCTGGTTTTAACATTAATTGGCCTAATGATATGATGCTGATTGCTTGAAAGTATATCAGGCCTCATGTCTGCTTGTTCTGATGTTAAGCATGTTACATACTTGTGATATCTTAAACCTATAAAAAAATAACTCAAGAGCAAGAAAACAGTTTGAATGGGCCTTTGTCTCACCACTGATGCTGTATTATTTTGATATATTCATGTAAAAGCATTTGTGCTGCAAATCTGCCATAAAGAGCATATAGAATAGATCCACATGCTTAGACTTCAAATATGTGTTGACCTTGTATTTTTCACATTATACAGCGAAGTTGCAGATGAAGCTTTACAGCTTCGCAGACCTTCAGTTCAGTCATCTATTTTTTTTTTTTGTATACTGTAAATGACCGATATTTGGAGTACAAATAACCGCAGTGTCTACAGTTCAACACCTCAGTGTAAATTTGACCTTAAATTGTGATAAATCTTTTGGAGCTCCAGTTGCTTTCTTTTGGCTAAACAACAAAAAAGGTTTTCGTAGGTAGAAAAGATTAGACAACACACATAGCGTCAGCACCCTCTGGTGGCCTTAAGTTTACCTTGGCAACTTGCTACAGCAGCTGTCCATCAATGGAAGATCAACATATTTATGTTCTTTCCAGGATGGAAGTAACAGACCTAGTATTGTACATGTGCCTCTCATGGTTCAGTCAGATGCCATGTTTTTAAAAAGTGATGTCACCTAACAAGAAAAACACTAAAGTTAAAATTAAATTGAACTAAATTTCCCTATAATTATTAAGCAGACAGCTTTATATCTCAGTCAAGTCCAAATGTATTTTTCCTGTGTGTTAATGCAACACTATAAATGAGGTTTCATGTTTTATTCTTTGCTGCAAATGCATTGGGTTGTCTTTTTTAATCCTTGTGATACAGCAGTGACCAGGATCCCAGTGTGCATCTCCACAAAACCACAGAATACCTCTTACAGGAGCCCACAGACATTCTGTACATCCTACGAACTTGAAAGTTTAAATCAACCACTCACGCTTTTGTTGCTACTCCACAGCACCCTCTAATGCATAAGTTACACTCACTCATCCTGTGAATTTACACCACACTCGTTCTCACTGCTGCAAAACACTTGACTTGTTCCCCCCTACAAGTGCCACAGTCCAGCAGCTTAGCGTTACACACACATACCTTAAAGAGAATAAGACCACCATGAATTATGTTGATTCCCCTGATGATAACAAATCCCCCCCGATTCATTAATTCTTTGTTTGCAATTAACCAACACAAAGTGAAGCATAGATATGAAGTGCAGGCAATAGATCTACTGCCTTGTGGAGTGAGGCGTCTGTCCCATTTTACTGTGTTTTCACAAAGTCTGAGTTGAACAGATCACAGCGTGGGCTGGGGCTGTGCTCCTAGGCTACATGAAGTCCAGCCTCAGGATCTAGTTTAACCTCCATTTGGGCTTTTAGCACAGTGTCATGGGCATCTGTCTTCCTCTTATTATGTGTCCTCTCCCTTCCAGTTCACCACTCTCCGTCTGTCCTCTTCTTGTCCTTCATGCACTGTTGCTGTCATATGATCTTTATCAGCTTAGCTGGAAATCGACAGAAGTCCATGTTCATCAGCAGTGTCAAGAATGCTGCATATAACCGGAGACTCAACCTAGGGGGAAACAAATCAGATATCAATCACCTGGAATGTGGTCACCGTCATCTACTGTATGCTGTCGCCCTGTCTGCACACAGCCAGTATAGTTAGATAGTAGAAGTTCAAGTCTTTGTTCATCGTTATATGATATGAAACACTTTGTGATGGACAAACAGACAAGAAAAGTGCTAAAGACAGAGCAGCTGTTCCCACTTTCTTCTGTCACGGCCTCTTTAGGAGCCAAAAACCCTTGATGCTGCATAAATTGATAGCAGTCGATCGCAATTGATAACAGTACTGGAGAAATTAGCATTTAAATAAATAATGAAGAAAGAAAGCAAACTGCATGCCTCTTTTCAAATGTTTTTTTTTTGGTTTTTGGTGGACAAATAATATTAATAACAAATACAAGTTAGCTTTGCCCAAGCAGCCACATGTGATGGATTTGACCGACGTGTTTTTCTTTGTCTGTCCATCTTGCATTGTACACGCCATCTAGCTAACTTTGCTAGCATTAGAGCACTCTTGTTTCTTCATCATTCCCAAATAAATAAATCACATTCATAGATTTTTTCAAGTCAATCATTTTGCCTTGTCATGCAGGAAACGCACAGGTGGAGCTACTAAACACAAACGATGGCTCGGTTCCAGCTATTATAGCAACAATGCAGCAGTTAGTAGTAATGCTATTAGTTGCACCTGTGTTTGACAAGTTAAAATGTCTGCTGTGAAAGTGGTCCGTTCAACTCAAGTTTCACTAACGAGATGTAAATTAGGAATAAATTGGTTACAGTTTGAAAGAGCAAAACATAAGTAGGGTTTAGCACTGCAGCTAAGCTTCAGTGTTAACCTGACACACTGCTACTGAGCTTGTGTTTTTTATTGACTGTGACTCACTTGTTTCTAGCAAACTTACCCCAAGGACATACTGACAAGTCTGAGGCTCCAGCATATAGACAGTGACAGCATGGGGAGACTCCGACTCCTTACATCTGACGGCGAGAAAAGAAACGAGATGAATGAAATGTCGGGCTATTGTCTTGCTCATGTGTTGACTCAGGGAGGCGACTGTTCACTCACTTGAGCTTGACAATGACCTGTCTGGGCTTCCCTGTCAGATCACACACATCCCCGTGGCCATAAAAGTGGGAAACCAACCTATCATGGAGCAGAGAAAATGAACAGGGAGAAGGATCAACAATAATCTCAGTTTAATCTGCAATCCAGGTTACTGGGCTTCAAACATATGAAAGGCCTACTTGACTTTCTGCACTCCATCATCTTTGAGCTGGTAGGATCGGGCAACGTTCTTCTTGGCCCAATCAATATGCTCCTCTGAGTTCCAGCTCCCGACCACCACAATATTATTTCCCTGCTCCCTCTCCTGGGGCACCAAGGAACATTTTCATCACTGTACACATGCCTATCTAATGTACCCATCAATCTTACATACACAATTACACATTTTGTCAACTCACTTCTCCGTATTTGACAGAACAGTAGAGGTGAAACATTTACTCGATGAATCAATTAGCAGATTATGGTTAATTGTTTCAGTAATTCTTCAAGCAAAGATGGCAATTTCCACACTGAGGGACTAATAAAGGGGTATCTTATTAAAAGTTAAAATTCCCCAGTTCCAGCATGTCAATTATGAGGATGTTCTACTTTTCTTTATCGTATGTAAAAATAAACTGAATATCTTTGGACTGTTGGTCAGACAAAGCAAGGTATTTATAAACAGCACCTTGTGCTTCAGGAAACTGTGATGTGTTATTCTTCACTATTTCTTGACATTTTATAGACAAATATTGGTAAAATAATCAGCAGATTGATTGATAATGTAAATAACTGTTAGTTGCAAGCCACTACAGCCAAGTACAACAGCTTAAACTGATACTAGAAGTACATTTGATTATTTAAATATTCCACAATAACGACCTAGCTCCCACACAGACATACTAGCAAGAAGGGACCCTTACCTCATGGTACTGATGGACATGCCTTCCATAACAGAATTCATATTTCCACCACCCTACCCCCTGAAACACACACACACACACACACATTAAAATGATCATATGCCACTGAATAGTTCATTAAACCCTGGCCTGCTTGAGATGAACATGCCTCACCCCATGCAGACAGTACGAGCCACTGAGAAACTCCTTGATTAGCTGGTCATCTGTCAAACGAGAGATGTGAGTGGTGCCGACAGTGACCTGAGACTGCCCTCCAACAGTCATGGGCTTGTGGGTGGAGGTGAAGGCCTCCTCTCTCACTGGTGGTGATGCCACCTCCTCCTGTAGCATGTAAAAGATATAACTGAGCCAGGCGTCGTCGGCACACTCTCTACCCATGTTTCCCCTCTGTCATTTCCGTGCATGTCTCACCTCTCTGGTGTCGGAGGTGGCGCTGAAAGGCGGCTTAAGCTGCTCCTCCTGCTCCTTGTCCAACTGAGCGAGCCGCTGAGGCCGCAGAGGGGAGTCTGCCAGAGCCTGGCAGAAGATGGCGTTCACGGGGGACGACTTGAACCTGCAAGGAATACATGTCGAGTTTGGAAACAGTGCAATGCGAGCAGAAATCTCATCTGCTGGAAAATACATGACACACAGGAATGACGAATCTTAAAACAGCATTTCAGAATTTCCAGCACATGTCTACAACTGAGGCATTTTCCTTTGATCATGATGTTTAAATGTAGTCATTTTGACAGAGCTACCTGTATTTTGGGTGTGCACAAAGCAGCGGTGTCAACACTACCACCTCATATTCGCAGGTAGTGACCTCAGCGACAGACAAGATCTCATGCTTGGCCTCTGGATGACAGACGTACAACACAGACGTGGAGCGAGCCTGGTTCTGTTTCAGCACACAAGGAGTGCCATTTCCCATCTCCAGCGAGAAGTAGGGAGTCGGCTGACCTTCTATATTCTTACTGGGTATCTGGACACCAGCGGAAAGTAGCAGAGTGTAGGAAACACAACAGAGATGACAAATTTGAGACAGCCAGCCTGGCAAATGTGGCTGGTAGATTATTGAAATTTCATTATTACACTTACTTCTCTTTCAGCTTCTGATTTGACATTTTCTGCCTCTTCCACTTTATCTGAAAAAAAAAAATGAATTCATAGCTTTAGCACAATAAAGACTAATATACTCAATAACATATATACAATATATATCATAAAGTTTCTTTCACAAAGACACGCACCTGTCTCTGTCGACTGGCTCTTCTCTGCCATATTTCCCAGGAAGTATTCTTGAACACTAATTTTCTGTGGAAACACACAATTACCGTCAGTACATACTGTATATACTAAGTGCTGGCTTCTCATTCGTGTCATCTAAAAAGTATTCCAAACACTGACCTGACCAGTCTCCTTCTCTTCATGATACTGTCTTATATGCTTACCATGGCACACTTCATATGTCCAGTATGATTCAATCTGCAGTGTTGACAAGCCAAGAGCAAGTTAAAAGTTATGCGCAAAGTCTTTGACTCACCAAACATTCTCAGCACTACAGCAGAAAAACAACATTTTTAGTTATGCTCTGCTAACGTGGCGTGAACTACATCTGGACATGGTTTCAGAGAAGTAGGGAAATTAGACGACAACGAAACTAGAGAAGTCTCACCCTGTAGGAGCAGCTGCTTCGTTTGAATAGCGGCTCCAGCAGTTCGCCCGGACTGAGCCCACTGTACTCCTTATCGTCACCCTAAGGCAACAAAAGATGCCAAACAAATGCCAGGAGAGTGAGAGAGATAAGGCAGCGTAGAGAACCGTGTCGGTAAACACAGGAGCAACAACAGACGTTCCCATCCAAAGCAGCGCGCTTCTTTTGCAGAAAGAGGAAGGCATCAAACCACAGAGGGCCTCCATGTCGCATTTGCATGATGTGGATAATAGTCAAACTGGAACCTTGTTAATAACCTTGTCTGATCATAGGAGTGCTATTGTTGATTGTTTTTAACAAAAAACATTGTTAAGCTACAGCTAACAATGATTTTTGTATCCCCTTTAATAAGCAAAGAAACCGCTGGGTAGAGCCTTACTGTAATGGATATGAATGACAGCCGAAAACTACAAAAATGTGGCACAAATTGAAGGTAAATCAACGGCAAATACAGGCCAGTCTTATACGCCTCCCCTGGAACAAAGCAGAGTAACCCAAGGTGTTCACATCTCACAAATGTTTAAAGAATGAAGGGCCGAGGTGCGTCTCAGCATCTTTTGTAACATGGCACACCATTCTCATTGGAAGGAACACACACACACACCTAAAGAGGATGCTATGTAAACTGAAACATAGCACACTATGAGAAAATGCCCAAGAGAACTTATGAGCCCTGCATGTTTATTATGACTTTCTGTGAAAGCAATAAAAAGCGGCTCACCGTCTCTCTAAAAGGGTAAAACTCCTCTCAACTGTTAATCCTGCTTACCTCATCTCCAGATGTCAGGGAGGGCAGGAGACATTTATACTTCTCCTTCTCTGTTGTTGTCATGATGACAAAGTCCTCCTCCTTGTAAAGAACACCGGACGTTGGCTGAAACGCACAGACAGACGTGTGTTACTGTAACTCACTTCACCGCCACACAGGCGGTGACAGTAACAGCTCCTCGGCCTCTCACCCCCCCTGAAAAACCGGTGTCACTAAAGGAGGCGGCGTACCAGCGTGAATTCCGCGCCTGGCCAGGTGATTTTGAAAGGGACTTCGTCTGTGAAGGAGGGATAACCCCCTCTGTTTGCTGAGACGCCGCCGCAGACCTCCAGCAGCCCCCCGACAAACACCAGCAGCACGCCGGCCGTCATCGCTGCTGAGCCGCTACAGGCGCCTCCTCATGTACGACAACAGCCTGCTCAGCTCACACTAACTGCGGCCTGCGGGCTGAACGAGAAGCTGCTGCAAAGTCCGAGGACGTCCGGCTTGACAGACGTGAGATATGTCTGACTGAGACGGATGTCAATACAGCGCAAAACACAGGAAGTGAGCTGTTTACTTGCCACGTCGTGTTCCGCCCGTGCGTAGGGCTGGAGAAAAACAGCAGTGCCCTCTGGTGACGACGCGAGGTATTGACAGACAGGTTTGATAACCTGGAAAGCACAAAGACACAAACGAAAGCCTGGACTTTGAAAGTAATGAGAACAGAACTGAGATCAGCTTTTTGATTAAACAACGGCTGTAATATATTATTGTTTTTTGTTTGTGCCATTTTTAAATAAATGTGTGGAATTCTAATTTCTAATTTCTGGTGGTTTGATCTGAAATGATGATGGTGAAAGCAACAGAGCTATTATCTATCTCACAGTGCACATTAATACACAAGCCAACTGGATGTAGATCACCAAACTGAAAGCAATTTATGGCATCTGACTGTTCTGCAAAATGACTATAAATAAAGCATCATGTCCTTCTCTAGGTGACCAATGAAGGTCAATATTTCAACACAATTTCCCCCATGTCTTGTTAATCTTAACCACATCCTCATATGCTGAGAACAGTCCTCATAAAGTTGTTATTGAACGCAGACCACAGCTCGCCTGACGCATTTGGAGTTTCTTTTGAGCTGAAATGCTTGCACAAAATAAAGGCAGGTTGACTCATCTCTGCCGCCCAGTGGATGGATTTTGAAGTTTAATTGTGTCGTGTGTGCGTGTGTGTGTGTGTGTGTGTGTGTGTGTGCTGCATACTTAGAGCTGATGTTTTAAACATCTCACAATTATTTGTATAAGGACTCCGTGCAGAACTGACGATGAAAGGCAGTATGTAGATACAAAGAATAATAGATCCTGTTGAGAAGCTGGTATACTGAGCATTTCCTGGATATCATGTTGGTTGACTTATATACAGGCAATGAATATAGTAGCTCTGTGCCAACATGCAGTGCCATTTTTTGTGTGTGCCGTGACTGTGTTGATTCAGCACTGCTGTGTGTCGAATGACAATAAATAATCGCACCCCAGCTGAGCAGTTCACATGGAAACCGCTCTCAGTTAACAGGAAATTTAAAACATAGACCTTGAAAATATGTGGTGTTGCATTTCACTATTGAAAGCACACAGAAAGCGCCTTGGTACGGCTGGAAACAGAGTGTGAACCTGAGATGGGCTATTTTCTTTCACCTGTTGGTGGAGCTGTTGATATGAGAATGTGCAGCACAGGAGCCAGGAGAAAGGAGAGAGAAGCAGAGATTTTGAGACAAAGAGTGAGAGGATTAGTAGGAGAAAGGGATATGGAGGAACAGGAAGGGATACAAGCAAGAGAACATCCCACTAGACCATCCATCTTCTACAGCCACTCCCCTCTGCTTACACACAGCTTCTGCTCACACCTGTCTTCTATGTACATACTACATATGGATGTAAATATTTATGTGTACACTAGCCTATGAGTGTGCATATAGTATGTAGCTTATGTGAGAGAGATTCAATAAGATAGATTAGATAAGCAAGTAGATAAATAAGTGCAGACATATAGACAGACTACATTTTGTTTCCATGGTAACTTTTATTTTGCCATTCAATTATAATGTGTTCTAACAGGGTTTTTTTTTTCTCTTTTCTGTTCTTGTTTCTTGTTTATCTGATAAACAACATGTGGGAGTGATCTTATTTCTCCAAAACAGAGTGTTTTCAACTAGAATTCTTTACTTTAGTTTGTAAAATTCCTGACCTTGGAAAGCAGTTTGAGGAAGAAAAAGAAAATCGCAGGTATATTATTCTGGTGGATTTTAATGCTCAGTTGTCAGTTCTCGCACTTGTCAGTTACCATAAAACTCCATCTGCTGAGGAACACCATGAAATGCTGTTGAAAGCTCTAGAAAAAGCTGCTGAGTGGACCATGAGTCAAAAATGTTCTTGTTAAAGCAAATAGGTCAACATTTTGAAAAATATGCTTTACACATTTTCTCGCCAAAACTTAGAGAAGATTGATAGTTCCACTTTCTGTGTCTGTAAAAGAAATATGAAGCTATAGCATGCAGCCTGTTAGCTTAGCTTAGCAAGTCTGCAAGTCTTTATGCTAAGCTAAGTGTGGCATCATTAAACAGCAAATTGTTGCTTTTAGCAGCGCAACACACCGGCCCTCCTTTATCTCGCCTCTGTCACATAATAAATTGATGTCATTCACCAAAAATATATCTAAATAAATAAATATCACCACCATCCATCCATTATCTATAACTGCTTATCCTTATAGGATTGCACAATCCTCCCGGCGGGGCTGGAGCCGATCCCAGCTGACATCAAGCGAGAGGCAATGTACAGGTCAGGACAGGTCAGGTTTAAATAACAACACAATAACGTAAAACTCTTTTACATATAAGCATATAGTGTATTGACTCATACCTGTATGTAACATTTCTAAATTAAGTTTAAATGAGGATTAATGGGTGATTTGATGTTCAAACGTGTTATCGCCCTCAACGACACAACGCTATTTGTGCTGTGTTGAGATTTAAAAATGTGTACAGATGTCAAATACCCACGAATGATAGAAAAAAAGGACTATTTTCCAAAGCATGCAGAGCACCGTTAAATCTTCTTGTCTGTTTTTATGTATCTATAATGAGTGTCCTGAGACCTACAAAGAGCTGTTATTTGAGCTACAACCAGCCAAAGGGAGTCAGACTTCTTTAGTGTCTCGTCCTCTGTGGTTGTTCAGACTTTTCCAGAGCCTGACTGGCGGGAACTCACCTGAACTCACCACTTTGAAATGAGCATTTTCATTTATTTCACTGCCATCCACGGGGTGAACTTGATTTGCATAGATGCCTTCCACACACGCTCACCTTATGCATAATTGATACAACTGTCATCTCCCCAACCATAATAACATCATTCCAAAGGCAGCAGAGAGAAATGAATCTTGACATTTGAAGGTCTCAAGCGAGATTAAGATATCTCCTGAGCTGTCACCCAAAAATACACATAGAATATGTCAGACGTTGGATCAATATTGTCACTTTTGCCTGATTTTCTTAATGACATTCAACATTGATTTGGGTAAAGCATTACTACATGTTGTATTTCTTTTGCAATCTATTTAGGTCTCCCTTGCCAGAAGTGTTTTTTTTCGAACACTTCCCTTCCGTACAGCATGTCTAAACAATTATGATTCATTGTAGTGTTCACATTAATGCAGCACACATGTCATGCCTTGTTTTTTCCGCTGCCTAAATCACACAGACTCAATTTGTGTTCTGATTTTGTTGGAGTGATGAAAAAAAAACCAAAAGGCTCAAACCGTCTTGAATAATCTTCCACAAACTGGTTGGTGTGTTTACCAGCCTAGAGACTAAAGTGTCAGAACAGGTGGTATGCTGCCTGATATGCATTTTAAAGCATGCTTGAGCAAACTCTCCCAGTTCTGTCTGCTCTGCATGTTCACAGTTGTCACTCATGCACCTGTTGGCTTTTAGGCAAACTAAAACGCTGCGTTATAGGCTAAACAAATCTTGTAAGGGGGCTACTGCTTGAATAAATGATGCAAAGAAGCAAAACAAAGTTGGTGAAACATGAAAGCAATGGATTTTACCATGCCAGTGGATCGGTGTGCTGCTCTCCACATCCCTGCAGAGAAGGTACTGAGAGAGTATTTTTGTTTGGATGGATCTGGATAGGCTCCAGATATTCACAGAGCTGGTCCTCGCTATATTTGCCTGTGATTGAGGCTTAGCTCCTATATGAGAATATCTGAGCTGGGTTAGTGGAGACAACATCCCAGAGTCCCTGAAAGCATCATAATAGCCCATGATTAAATTTATGCAGAAGAAACTTGTAGCCAAAGTTTTATATCAATCAAATGTCGAGGTTACAAATATTTCTAGGGTGTATATTTGGGTGTTCATGGGTAGACCCAATTCTTACATGAATATGTACTTGGTCTTGGTAATTTGGATGTGATATTTTGTATTGAAAAGCTCCTGGCTTGGGGGAAACCTCCAATTACAGCTTCATCACAACCAAAGCAGCCAATCCGACCATTCTCAAAAGTGACCATGGATGTTTATGTAAATACTGTTTGCATTGTCTGAGCTTTAAGCTGTTTCAGAGAGTCTTGAGATGCTACACTCAAATACAAAAGTCAGTGTGAAAGCCCAGAAGTGCGTTTTGTCTATGAGAAAAAACAGAAAGTGGGTTAACTACTTGAAAATGCATCCTAAGCAGTGTGCATAAGCTAGAATAGCTTTGAGAGTCAAAGTCATTTAGTGTTTCTTCACAGTTTGAGAGGGATCTGCACAAATACTGCAAGGTAAGGAGCAGAGCTCTTGGCGCACCGGACAGAGAATGGAAACTGAGATTCTGTGAATATTTGATCAATATCAGCACTTCAGCAGCTGGAACTGCAGGAAACTCTGAGCAGGATTACAAAGTAAGCCGCATAACTGAAAAGATTATGCTACACTCTACTAATATTGATTGGAATCTTCAAAACAAAACATGAACATTAGCTTCAACTACTACTCTATAATGTGTGCTGATCTAGCTTTGTCGGTTCCAAACAAAACTCTCCTGTGCAATATTGGACGCAAGATCCTGAATGTTTTACTGTTTCCTCTAAATGATCAGGAGGAACATTTTAGCTGTCCACAACAACTCACATAAGCTACTGACAGGGCGAATAAATACATTCCTTTCTCAACAGTTCTTTATCCTGCCAATGAGCAGTGCAGTATGTCCTGCATTTACTGAATCATTTCTATTCGGTTGGCTGCTTTGCCGTTATTGATGCAAATAAACCCTACATATCCATCATCATTTGAATGCAGTCACAAGATCTCGTTGGCACCAATTTGGACGCAGATGGGTTTAATTGGCTGAGATATGTGAGAGATGATGGCTCTTTGCATTTTATGTATGAGAACACCGTCTAACATTTCGCTGATGTGTAAAGCATTCACTACACCATGCTAGTGGATGACAACTGAGAGAAAGCAAGTTAAGGCAGTAGTTCAGTGTGTAGAACCTTCAGTGTGTATTTCACACTTCAACATGCCAAAGTATCAAAATATTATGAAAAACGAGATGCAAGAAAATAGATATTCATACTACATAAATGCAAAGCAGCCATAATACATGACAGAAGATAAGTGATTGAACCAGCCTACCCTAACAAGGAGCTGCATGAATATGATTGGGCATTTCTAGTCAGCTGAGGAATGAGCCAGGGATGGTAAAGCAAGAATGAAACAGGCAATGCCAATCAGCTAATGCAACACAGTGTCATTGTCTGAACTAACGCTATGCTTCATATAACATAACATAACATAACATAACACCCAAAATATACAAACATCCAGGAAGACAAAGCCTCGTTGATGCATTGACAACCAGTAAAAATTTGTAACCTTCATTATGAGGCGCTACAGATGTCTTCCAATTTGCAAATAAAACTGTACATTGTGTGCAGGACTCCTGGCTCAAAGCATTCGTATCTAATACTGAGCACATGAGGCACCACAATGGTGCTAAATTTAAGTTCATCTATTATTATTTGCTCTTTTGGATGGTTTCACATTTAATGAAGCATGTGTATTTGTATGCATGTCACCAAATAATGTAGACAATAAGTGATCAATGTGCAGAACATTCCTCTCTATTACACTTTCTTCTAATGTTCTTTACATCCACTGCGAGTTAAAGAGGCTGGAATTGATTAAAAACTGAGGTTCATGGCCTGACAAAAAATAAGTTGGTAGTCGTCAAAGTTTCCAAAATCCACATCCTTCAGTATGTTATCCGATTCATCCAGGTGTATTTGGCTTCGTAGAAAAGTCAGAATACCAGTATTATACAGTCTTATACTGTTCCTGTTTGTTTGTAGGTTATTCAAGGTCTCCCCCCAGGGGCCCAAAACCCCTTTGATGAATCTTCTTTCTCTCTCACCATATGCAATGTTTACTTACTTTCTAACTTACTTTCTGTTCAATGCTAGAACACAGAAACTGCATGTTTCATTACCACTTAGTGTGCACAACTGTTGCAGCTGCGATGCTATTCTCAAATCCTTTTCATCCAACACTGTGCCATTTTCTTTTCAGCCTCCAAAGTTTTCCTAACTTCTTCCCTAACACTGGTTTGCCGGCCATCATGCAGCCATGGCAAACTATTTAGTAAACAATGCGATGTTAACACTCGGTGAAAAAGACATGCTGAAATCATATTGGCAGGTTGGTTTCACACTGCCTCTTTTCCAAATGGCACCAGGAATCTGACCTTTTCATGATCTCAGCGCTGTCAAAACATGACCTATGTGCACAGCACCACGTAGTCAGTGTGTATGAGTTAGAGTCTTTATACAAGGCACAAACCTTGCCTTTTGAAACTCACTTGTCAATAGCAACATTGTGAGAAAAATAATTAAAAAATACAGCAATTGTATTTTGTGTGATGTTATGACTTGACCATATTCCTGCTACCAGTTATTCAGCTCCCATGAGTCTGATTTGTCTGACAATAATTTGGTGTCTTAAGGAGTCTTAGTTAGAATTACAGAAAAAAATAAAATAATAATAAAGAGAAGAAGAATGGTTCAGAGACAAATTTACTCCCAGTCCTTTGGCACTGATAGAGACAGTGACTAAATCTCTTGTGAATAAAAGAAATTTCAATTCAAACACCCACAGAAAATCTGTTAATGTTTTTTCAGGACATTCTCACACCTCGTATTTCAGGGAGTTGAGAAACTTAGTAAAATCAATAAACTTCTGTTATACTTCTCGGGTTTGTGGGTGTAACCCGGGGAGATTGCAGGAGTAGGAGGAGGTTGAGAATGGGCAGCTTGGCTTCCCTGGTGGGTCAAGGTGAGTCTGTTAGCCTGATGGCTTATTCACACTGCAGATGTCACCTGGTCATTATTCTGAGGCAGCCATCTGCCAGCTGGTCCTGCCGGGCCTGGCCACTCAGTCTTCTGGGCCCTGTGTGACTGGCAGGATCCACGCTGCTTTCGCCTTCTATCCTGACCTGCTACTCCACCTGCCTCCAGTGTCCAAAAGGTCAGGCTGGTCAGGGCCAGAGGGAAGACAGAGGACACACGCAGAGAAACAAAAAAGCAGTCTTTGAAGTCTCTGCCACAATGTAAACTGGGATAAATTAATGATGCATCCACAGTTTTTACCTGGGCTCCCCTCACAGCTGACTGCTTGGCTTCTCACCCTCAGCGCTGCTGGGATGCAGAGGTACGCTGCCAAAATAAACTCCAGCCTCCTAGATCGGCCCACTGATTTCACTTGCCAGAGGTTTTACCTAGAAAGTGCTTGACATGATTATTCTATTTCTAAAAAATGATCTATTGAGAGAATTATCAGATGCTGAAGCTAATGAAGGGAGCCGTTACATCACAAAATTAATTGTCAGCCCTTAAATCTTCCAGAAATTCTCTCACGGCAGTTAATTACCTTGGAGAATTAGAGCCTTCCTTTTGGACACACTTAATCGTGCCCTCCTTCAAGGTTGGATTTGGTTATGACGTCTGCTTTTAAGATGTCATTTTGACTTGATAGGGTTTTAGGTTAACCTCCTTGGCTCATTACAATGAGATTTAATTTCTGAAGTGGGGAAAGGAACCTTTTTGGATGTCACAGAAATGAATTAAATTCTTCACTATATATTTTTCTTTTTTTTGCCCATCGGCCTGGTTACACAGATGAATGTGCTCACGTAGACAGGCACATTTGTGATGAAAATGTTGACTTACTATAGTTGGTTAATAGCTGATGGTTGAGTGAGGTGAGAAGATCGATAGCACTCTTATGTCTGTGCATTAAGTATGAAGCTATAAGGCAGGAGATGATTAGCTTAGCTTAGCTGCATGGGGAAACAGATGGACAATCTGTGTGGGAACACAACGACAATTTGTGATTTTAGGGGAGTCATATGCTTTAACCTACAAGTTTTGTTCAAGAAAATCAATTAAGATATTACAGGAGCCGATCCCAGCTGACATTGGGCGAGAGGCGGGGATCACCCTGGACTGGTCGCCAATCAATCACAGGGCAGACAAACACAGACAAACATTCACACCACATTCACACACCGATGGGGACACTGTTGCCACGCTGGCCTCCACCAGGGGCTTCTAGGGGTTCAGTGTCTTGGGACATTTTGATATGTGGACAGGAGGAGCTGGGATCAAACCACCAACCCTGGGGTTAAAGGACTACCCTCTCAGCCACAGTCGCCACAAGCAAATAGTTATTTCCCAATATAATTATTTCTTTAATTTCAAGCCTATCATATTAAACAAATATAAAAAAGGTCAACCAAATAAAGAAACATGTATTTAGCTTGTATATTAAATTCCCAGAAATCTTGTAATAGTTCTGGACTAAACTGAACTGTATATCTAACGAGATACAAAGGATCTCACAATTAGCTTGTGTCTGAATAACTATTATTTTATGTGTAATTCATCACTGCCAAAACGTGGAGCCTGCCTGAACAGAGAACTGACAGAGGGGCAAACCTTATCTGAGAGTAGTTAGTTCTCACTGGAGAAGAGAAATACTTTGTCTGCTGTTAAATCTCAGCTTATTCTCACACTTAACAGTGCAAAACCTAATATATTTTTATATTAACTATATTTTTCTTATATATTTTTTAATGACTTTTGTTTGTCAAGTGGCTGTACAAGTTAAGTATTTTCATCTTATTAAAGTAATTTTTTCTTTTTGACCTTTTTCTCTCTTTAACAGGGGACCTGCTGTGTCACACATGCTGATATCAGGGACTATTTGAGGACATATTCACAGGTAACCAATCAGGTAACACCCATAAACACACTCATCTTCTGCCCTGCCAGTAATGTCCAGGAGGCTTTCAATATGTGGGTATGTAATATGTACTGGCTAACAGCACACACACACACACACACATGCACACACATTTGCACACCTTTGATCTTGTAGCTTCCGTGATTCTGCTATTTCATCCTTGAGCCAGTTTGAACTCCAGACCTGCAGTAATGTGCTGGACATGAATGGCTGCATAGGCAATCTGCTCCTCCTTTCCTTCTGTTGTTTTTTTTTGGATCAATTATGCTGACGTTCTGGAGGACGGCACACCACAACTTGAGGCTTGGCTGTGTTTCCAGCCCCTGATATAGAAAGGAAAAACCATGATTGTAGGAGGCCCACCCTCTAACCTGCCTGTACCCCTGGCAGCCAGAATGAGCCAGCTGGTACTGTCAGCAACCCTGACAGATGACCTGCTGAGCAGATACTTTTAGCTCATGATTCACCCATCATTGTACAAACATACAGTATAATGTACTGAAACAAAGCCTTCTCTTGTTATAGTAGCATCCACATCCAATTCTGGCCTGAAAACCTAAAAGATTTACTTCAAAGCACTACTGTAAAACATAATCGAGGGCCATTGTCCATATACAATGGAGCTGAATATGAAAAAAATAATGTTTTCAACTATAAATGTTAAATGCCATGTTTGAAATCCCAAATGAAAGGGAAGAACAAATGGCCATTTTCAACACAATTTACGCCAGTGCTCAGCAATCATGCATGCAGGACTCCATCATAGACGAGGAAGAGATTCAACAGCCACAAACAATAAACCATAATTTAATGTAGCCACAAGTCACATTGTGTTTTATTTCAGAGCACAGTCTCACTTGCTTTACCGGAAACATGGTCGCTCTCATGCTCTTTTACAGTGTGTTTTTTTTTTTGCTGTCACTTTTACAATCGCCACCCAGTCTGTGCCCTAGGCTGTTGAAGGGCATTATGGGAAAAGTACAATGCAGATTGAGGGTGAGTGTTCAGGAGAAAAACAATTGTAAATGAAAACATATCATGCTTGGAGATTGCAGACTGATTACCTACAGCAGAACTATATATTTATGTATTAAATGTTAACTGTTAAATTGTTTCTTTCCTCTTGTACTCAAAGGCAAAACCCCTCCTTTCAGACATATAGAGAATAAGAATATATTTTTTCATTAACTTTGTCATTTTGGTATTATCTATGTCACAATGCATAAATGTTCTAGATAGACTTTAACTTCTTTAATCCTATAGCATCTTAATTTAATATTGAGAGAAATCACAATGTATTTATTTATTTAGTTAATTATTAGACCAAAGATTGATTATTCTTTCTGTAGTCAAATTGTACACAAAAGTGTATGAAAGTTTGATGGAATTGATCTATTAAGCATTCAGTCTATATGAACACATCTAGTGTTAAAACAGAGTAAATGGAAAAACTTACTCTAATTGATCGCCTTTTTACAAGATTAAAGCCAATTAAGACTTAACTAATTCAAATTCTCAAGTGTATTGCACTGCAGTTATAATGTAAGTATCCTAGCTGGTGCTGTGGATGTCGATGGATCTCAGCTGTAAAGTCCCCTCCTGTATTAAACTGCTGTCTGTTTAAATAATATGCTGTCTGTTTATATGACATGTGATTTGACACAGTATTCGATAAGAACAGAGATCAACGAGAGCAGAGATTGAGTCTGAACTGCATGAATATGAATTGATCAAGCTTACATTGTGCAGCTGAAATAAAATTTCTCAAATACAGCAATTTGAAACTGAAAGGAAATACTTGAATTTCAATGTGACAATTACTGAAACGAACCAACTTACCAACATCTACAGTCCAATTCATATTCAAATGGGTTTTATTCAGACTGAGCTCTGAGCTTTGAACATCTGGAAGGTACTTTTGTTCCCTGAGAGACTGGAAGACAGCTGCCTCCTCCAAGGCTGCCGGCAGTGGTCTGACACTCTTCACTTATCCAACTGCAAGCCATGTGGCACTGTGTCTTTCTCATCTCCTCAGCCAATGAGCAAGTCTTCTTTACACTTGGTGAAAGGGGTTGCAAATTGTGTCTTACAGCTGCTTAAACTGTGGTGAAACCCCCCCCCCCACACTCTGATGGGTTTGTTACTTTGCACTGTGTTCCGCCTCTTTGCAGGTAAATTTTTTGGGGGGTATTTATGGGCAGTAAGCTACAGTCTACTTGCTTGTGCAGAAAGTGGCTTGAGTGCACACATGGACACCATTACAATCTAATACAAAACTCAATCTCAAAAGCACCATGGGGCTGATTTCAGGCAAATATATTGGACTGCATATATCGTGTAGGCATTCATTGCTATGTTTGTCACAGCCTATGTTCCAAGCCTTTCTGCTCTGAAATCACTGATACGTTGTTCACAAAAATACAAGAAAGAGACACTAGTGGTGACTTTTTGACCAAGTGTAGGGAACAGGACAGTCATTGGCTGAGAAGATGAATATAGCACAATGCCACAGGGCTTGAGGTTGACTAAGTAACGTTGGCTCACAGCTTTGCAGGATGAAGCTGCCTTTAAGTCTATTTTAATAGCTGCCATCAAAGTGAAACTCAAGCTGCTCAGTCCAGCAGCTATCTGCAGACACCCAGGATTTTAGTCTCTTTATATAGTAATAGTCTGCTCGTACTTCGGGAATGCAAACTTTTAACAACTGACTAAAATGGATAATACAAGACAAAAACATACAGATTGACCCCTAACTTTACTTAACTGAGAAGCGAAAACACAACCTAAATGCACCTACAACAGGTGGTTGAGGACAAGGAAATGTTTTTGAAGCTAACAGAGGTGACCTTGGGATGAATGCAGGGTGTCCGAGATGAACGACTGCATACTGAACAATATGAAGGTTCTTCAAAGTTCTGATACAGTTCAGAATAGTCTATTTTACAGATTTAATCACACATATTTCTTTTGCCTGCAAAGTTTGTGATATATTTACAGGAGGACTTAAATATTCTCCTAATGTTACAACTGGACAGACAACTAGTGCAGCACTATCATCATGTCATCCTTCTGTATTTAGCTGCTCTGCTGACAGTAAATGTGAGATTAAGTTAGTGAACCCATTGTGTTTGTGTACGCTTAACTTCACAGCAATGCTAACGGGACCCAGAGCAATCTGCTTATCATTTAAAGATGATACTCACACTGATATAGTTTGCTGTATTATTATTATTATAATTATTGTACAAACATAACCACAATAGCAAAATTAGTTTTAGGTTAACAAATGTGCATTCTTAAGTCCAAAGAAACATGTTTTTCTTCTTTACCTTTTGTAATTTGTACTCCTAATGATAGGCTACTGACACTGAATATTAAAAGCCTGCTTTGCACCACATGAAGACCTATAAGAGCTGATTTACCTGCAGAGAATTCTAAAAAAGGAGAATTCACTAACTTACAGTAAAGACAGGCCTTTCCTTTATTTTTTCAAGTGCATGGATAGCATTATAAATAGAGCTGCACCACACTATGTTTATTGAGTTTAGGTTATTTTTTCATGTTTTATACAATTGTAACACTTTGATTCTGTAGTTCTCTCTTTAGTAACATCTACATGTGAAAATGGTTCCCTTGAAACTTACCGAAAGCCTAACAGAAGTGTTAAATACACTCAGGAATGGCTTATTGAGCTTTCCAAGATCCCGAGGACAGTTGCTGATGTGCTAATTTGATTACAGTGTTACTAGCAAAGAACTCATTTGTTTCTCTAAGGTGATAAGCACATAAGTGAGGATAACATACATGTCAGATGTCACACAGATGCTCTAAATACAGGAGCTATACAATAACAAAGGAAATCTATCTTTATTCTGCCTAGAGGTGCCTAGATTATGTTAATTAATATGACAGCAAATTTGCAATTGAAAATAAAAGCAAAAACAATAGCACAAGTGCAATGTTGGGCACTAGTGCATGTACATTTTATTATAGTAAGTGTGTGTGGATTTTACTTTCACTCCAATGTACTGTATGCACTCCAATGTTATAACAATGAAAACAAAATTGAATTGTCATATAGAACCAGCGAGCCACTTCCTGCTCTGTGGAAAGTTCTATACTTCCTGCTGTATGAGCACACGCTGAGTAGGGCTTCTGGGCTGTGCATGGCATAAAGAGCACACACTGTAATTCCCGTTAAGCACCGTGCATTACAAAAGGCTTTATGAACAAAAACCCAAGCAATCTGCCACGAAAAAACAAAGTTCAGTTTTTGTTGAGGAGCTGTGACCACCTAATACAAAACAAAGCAAGAGGACCTGTTTTAATGAATAAGATATGGCAGTGCAGTCACGCCGGTCAGAAATGCGCGCGCTCTTTATATTGAATTGGGCTCTGACATTAAAGGAAGACTAAATAATAAATCTTATTTGAAGAGTTGTGTAAATTCTACCAGCATAGCACTGCGTTCCCCCCCAACCCGATGCTCCCACTCACTGGAAAATCTTTCTTTGTGTCTCAGCTCTGAGGAATTTTTATTTCCTTGCACCTTGTTATAGTCTGTTTTCCACAATATCACTAAAGAGACATCAATACACTATACGCACAAGACTATCACTAGAACATAGGGAGTATTTACCGGCCTCGTTACCACCGTTAACGCTTGATACTGTGTAACAAGTTCTTGTACCTAAGCAGCAAAACAGGACATATGTCGGTACCTTCCAAAATGACCCATGTGACCGTTTCAAAAACAGCTGATTGAATTGCTGAGAGTTTTCTGATCTGCTGCCATTATCACATGCGCTATACCCTTTCTAATAGGTTTCATGGCAGAATGACAACATCACTACTTCTACTTTTGCTGCTTAAACTGGATTTAAACTTGACGCAAAGGGTTAACGGCGGTCCTGCTCTATATTCCTACAGTGAAGGCATTTCATTTATACAATGTCTTCATGCCTTGAATACCTTTATCTCTTGTTGGATCACCACAACCCTCGATGCACTTATGGTTCATGCCAAGGTCAGGCCTTATCAAGCGCTAATTTTCCACAGTAACTGTTTGCATCTTTTCATTTGCTTAATGATACAGAGCGGCGGTGGGTGACACACATACTTACTTCAACTGTGCTGTGTTTAGATCATTCATTTCTAGGTGTGTGTTACTGAAAAGGAAAAGACAGACTAGTCTTGAACGTACTTAATGTTGTCTTCACTATCAACAATTTCCACTGACATCGGAAACTTGCAGGAGGAAACAGCTGCTGTAACCCTATTGCGTACTGTAGTTTGAGCCTTGAGATCTTATTTTGGAAAAAAATCAGAATCAATGACATTACATATACAGTATGATGCATGATATATGCTAGTAGTTCATGCCAGTTATTTCAAGATGTTATTGATTTGCCAAATATTAAAGCTTAAATGTGGCACATGTACTATAGCATCTCTGAAATTCTTCCTGTTCTTTAGATGTAGGGTTGAGTTTTTACATTTTTGACTTTGTGAAATGAGAAATGCTTCTTCAGTCTCACCGCTTTGGAGAGTGTCAACACCTGCCTACAAAATTCAGGAGTAGAGTCAGAGTTAACCAGCACAAAAGGAAATGAGGGAAAGCAGTAAAATAATAATTATTCCTACCAGGAACAATATAAAATATGTGTCAAATATATGTGGTATGAGCAAGGTAAAGTAATAACATGGAAAGTGGAACATGTCCCATTTCAGAACATACATTTCAGGAGAATTCTTCATTGCGTCTCTGATACTCGCAATGTGTTCATTTCAATCATATTCACGGATTTACATCTACGGCACAAGTATAATTATTCAAGACACAAGCCACATAAAGACTACAAGATTTTGAAAGTCTCTGAGTTGCACAGACCACAAGACTGATCTGAGACTATGTGTACTGATTACAAGATTATCCCACTTGGAGAAATCCAAAAGTGGAATGAATCATTGCAATCTTACATGAAGATCACATGAGAGGTCATTGCAGCAGTTTTTCCAGGTGCAAAGTGTGATGCTTTCTTCCCCAGACATATGTGGTGTTTGTATCAAATAAAAGAGTGTGTAAAAATAGCACAGACTAGATATACGAGCCACAGGCACAAGGAAGGGCGTGGTTGAGAAAAGCCATGTGAATTCATTTTTAATCTTCAGGAATATCAATGACGTCAGATATAAAGTGAGCGTGTCACGCAATTATCTTGAGAGCAACACAGTTAACTGAAATAACTAAGCTAATAAAAAAAGTAAACTAAAAACCGAATCTTAGAAGTAATTAGAGGAAAATAATCAGTCTGATTGTAAAAGCAAACAGATGGTGGGGAGTTGTAGTTTGTGTTGTGGTAAACTTGAACACTACAGGCTTCAGCTGAACTCTTATGATATTATTTTACTGTATACACTTCAGTGCTGTGAAGTCAGTTATATCAATACCATCTGCACTCAGAGCTGCAGGACCTCTTTCTCTGTCCCCCTCATATCTTATTATGTCACTCCATCTCCTTCTCATTCTCATTTCATGACTCCTATTACATTAATAATATAATTCTGTGCGTGCCTGCTGCCTCTCTCCCTCCGCACATGCGAGAGGATTGCCTTCGAAGGCTTTCTGGCTGAAAGGCTTTCTAACATGTGGTTAACACTGTGAAACGGTCACAGTTTGGCTAGGCTCAGGCACCAAAACTACTTTGTGAAAAGGTCATGATTTGGACAGCAGTCTGCTGGATGAAAGTCTGGTGTTTGACCCACTCATCCATCCTGACCTCCTCACTCACTGCATGGACTTTGCACTTTCCATCACTTTTTATACTACATCACCTGACTTCCTTAAGGCTTTCTGGCAGACGGTGTTCTGGCAGAAAGCCTCTGATACAAACATCTCCCATGTGCTCTCCCTCCCGAGCGCTCTCATTGGACACTGCTCTTGTCTCAGACTCTGTTCCCAGGGGTCCCAACTACAAAAGTATCCAGTTTTTGGCTATGAGGAAATCAAGGGTGTTTGAAAACTGTGGTAGCATCGGAGAGGCACACAATGAGGTGAAGACACACCTCTGAACCGCTTGAACTAGAAGACCCGTTCAGACAGGCATGAGCACGGATTTTGTGCCAACTTGAGGTCAAATAAATTTGTCGGAGACAGGTAAACTGTGGCAGAAGTAATCAGCACCAAGCCACCAATAAAAGCATTGCAAATGTCAAAGCACCCTGCCACGAAATGTCATAAAAACCTCTGTGCCCACAGATGATCATATTTGTATGTAGAAAGCTTACATGTACAACAAAAGGAATGAAAACGGGTCCCTTGAAAGCTTTTTTATTTTCATCTCATCTGCTTTGAAAACAGTCAGTAATTTCCTACAGAAGAGCCGACCACTTCGACGGGTGCTATGAGTTTGGTCAGCGTGCCTGCTTTACACAAAGAATACATGATGAAGCTAACTTTCTGAACAAGTTCATTTAAGGACTAAACCTCAGTTTGAAAAGTTCTGCTTCTGTCAAAAAGCAATTTTCACATGTAGCTACTTTTCATATCCTCCGAGGTACGACTGGCCTCCAGAAAAACAGAATAGGATTGAGGAGAGAGGGAAAATATGAACCAATATGTGGGGAGGAGTAAAAAAAACCCACAAGGTCCGTGGAGCTGCCTGTGTGTGTGATTGTCCTCATTGAATACACATTATTTCTGTGACATGTACACAACTAAAGTTTCATAAAGAATTCATCATGGTTTTTTCTGTATTATGACGTTATTGCTCTGTCTCTTCCTCTCAATTTCAAAGACACTTGTGTTTTATGTTAACACACACAGTGCATGTTAACACCATCTATATCGGATTTGGGCTTTAATGTAAATAGATTTGGGCTGGAAAGAGAGTGAGAGCGGAAATATGAATGTGTGTTCATAGGGGCAACACAAGATCTTTTAGTTCCCAAGACATGACATTTTCTTTTTCATGAACTTTGCTTCTGTCTTTGGTAACATATCCATCCATTTGATATGACGGCCTTTTCCTGTCACACGGCATCATTCTTCCATTTAATCTCTATCAAAGGATGCAAAAAGCAGATCACTGACCAAAATCAGGGGGAGCATCATAAGAGGCTGTATAGTACAAAACTATCAAATCACTAGATAAAGGATATAGCTATTAGGATGTCATAGTGAATGAGGAAGATATAAGTCAGAGCCAAAGATTAACATGAAGGTTGACAGAATGCAGGAGGAAAAATCCCTACAAAAGGTTCAGTTCTCCATTATTTATCTTTCCAAATGAAATTATTCTCTGGTTTAGATGAGCTTTGAGGTCACTTTGAAAACTTTCCAGCTGCAAGCTTCAGTGATACAAGTATGATGATACAGTGTGAGATAAAACATAAAATGATGGACTTTGTTTGCTGCCAATTGCGCTACAAGTTACAGGAAATGTCTTGGATGAATGACATTTCAAAACACTGTGATCAGAAGGTCAAGTGAAGTTTGAGTCATAGCAGAAAAGCAGAAAAGGACAATGTTTTTATCACGAAAAAGGGCAGTATAGTATTTTAAATACATCGTTTTTCAGCATATGGATAATTCACTTAAAGACTGACAAAGAAAAAGTGTAAGTGTAAGTGGGAAACAATTAGCTTGGCTTTGTCTCCAGGTTACACAATTTGCCCACCAGCACCACTTCAGCTCACTAATTTACACATTATTATTGATTTTCCTACCTTTGAACAGGGCAGGTGAGCGGTTTCCCCGTTTCCAGTACTTTATGCTAAGCTAAGCAATCCCGATGCTGGCTTTAGCTTCATATTTACCTCCCAGATATGAGAGTGATATCAATTGTCTCCTCCAACTCTTGGCAAGAAAGCCAAAACAATCAGTATTAATGGAAAAAATGGTAGTATTACAAAATTCTAGTACCGTCATATGGCAAGATCATAAATTGCAAAAAGACTTCAAGGTCTGCAAACCAGTGCACATTGAAAATGATGTCTTTAGAAGGCTATTTCTGCTGCACATATGGTAGAAACTATAGTAGAAACTATAGTGTGGTTTCTTACTGTGGAAGGATAATTTATTATTTAAACAAAGTAGAGTGGTTCATTAATTGGCTTAGAAGATTTTGAAAATGAAGTGAATGGTAAATAATTGCATTCACACCCTCTTATAAGCCAAGATCTAGGATAAAATATGCGACAGGCAGCAGGGAGGATTTGACTCTGAAATAAATGTTTACTTCTTGTTGCCGCAGGGCTGCCGATGTGCAAAAGATACAGAATGACAATCTTAGTTTCCGAAGACAGGCTTCATCAGTCAGTCTGCTTGGGCAGGTTGAGGAATGATATTGGAGGAAGTGTTACAATTTTCGTACTTAACAGCATTAGTGGCAGCAAAAGCTGTCTGCACCAAAAAAAGTCAAAGACTCACTGAGATGCAGCTACTTTGAAGAACACTCTGTTGTTGTACTGAAAACCTGCCAGGATCAAAGACTCAAACACTAACAGCCATCGTCACTCTCTGGCATCACCATGTTGAGGAGGTAGAAAGTAGCATCCTTGCATGAAATGTTCATCAAGCATCTACTCCGAAATCTCTTCCCACTCTCTGTCCTACACATACAGTAAAAAGTACATAATCAGGTTACCGGTAAATAATATCATATATTTAAGTCCAAAGATAACTCACAAATGTTGGTAAAGAGGCTTAAATCCAACAACGTGGTCAAAACTTAGAGAAAACTTAAGAAAATACATATAAACATCCAGAAAGATAAGTCACCAGCAGAGTACCGAATGTGCAAAAATGTAAGTGTCTTACAGAAACATTAGCTTTTCATCTAACTGAGGCAGCGGAAGCACAGGAACTGAACATAACAACATTAATTCTACAGTGTGGTTCAGGACTAGGATAGGTGAGTTGCTTTCGAACTAATTTGAACGAATCAACAAAACAGCCATCAAGGAAGGTGAAACAAAACCAATGACCCATTTGAGAAAGTTTATGAATCCATATGTGAAACTGTGGATACCACTGCGGTTCTTTTGTTCTCAGGAGAGCTGTGGCCTCGACTTCAGTGTTGAAGAAGAAGCAGGCTCTGTTCCACCTGGCTCCAAGAGCAGCGGACCCGATCGATGCCTCTTTGATCACCTGCACTAGCTCTCTTTTCTCCTGCCTCAGCTCACCAGGGGGGAAAACAGGCTTCTCATCTGAATCGTAACCATCAGAAATGGCTTTGGTGAGGTGTTGGTAAGCCCCTGGTTTAGCCTCCTGCCTTACTCATTTTGGGCACATAACCACTCTCCCACATGAAGCTCAGAACGACAGGGATCCTGTTAAATAAATGTGCACCAAAATGTAGTCATGGTCTGCCGCTGCCAGGGGACTGTATGTGTCATCTACATTCGCTGCAATTCAGAATGACATTTCTTCCAAAAGATTGCCCCAGAGCACACATGTCATGTTTGTTTACACATGAATAACTCATCACTCCTCATGTCTGTTCACTACGTCAATGACGACAGCCCAACTGTTGAACCATGTACAGGTTATACTGTATACAAAACAGGAAAGTCTGTTTATTTATACAGTATCAGTGGTGGACTCTGTCTGAGGGGCAGGGGTGAAAACATAGGGCAGCAGCTGCATGCAGTGGGGCACCAGCAAAATAGTTCCAAACCCTGGTTAAAATAAAAATAGTTTTATTATGTGACTCAGATTAACTAACTAGTATAACTACTACACCTATGTCATAAAAACACACTGGCAAATGTTAACCTTTTAAGCATCAATAATGCATTAATGAAGTGATTTTACATGAATTATGATCAAATGGTATTTTAGCTACAACAGCTAACTTCCACATTTGACCTTAGTAGGCTCCCATGGATTTAAACTGAAAGCTGTCTTTACAGATAGTAAAATAACATTTCACTGTAACACTAAAATGTACAATGGTTTCTATTGTTTCGGTCATTCGTGTTCCTTTTGGAACTTATGAAATATGAATCATACAGCGAATGATTCCTGGGCTGATTTATTTTTTATGTCACCTCAGTCTGACTGTGTTGTTCTTTCACTGTTACTTGCTACCTGCTTTTCCTCAACAAACAAGTGAAGTGCTCTTAATTCTGAGAAGCTTAAGCGTCATTCCACTGATGTGAGATTGAGCACACCATTCAGCTCAAGATCTCATTTGTTTATCATTAATTATAATCCACTTACGAACCATGCCTACCTTATACTTATTCACTGTCTTCACAAATCCTTTGATAGTCACTCATGCATCCTTAAAGCATAAGGCTGGTGTTATTCTACATTTTTTATACTGTCGACAGATATGATTAAAAGACCAATAGCAACAATGTGTCTTCCGTTTCTCAATACTTTCTGACTTCCCTGCTGTGGCACTCAGCCCCAAGCCTGTTTGTTCCTAAGACTGTCACAACCCGGACACACCGACAGGGCCGGCAATCACTTCCGGACCCTGATTAGACTCATGCTGTGTTCATTAACACCACCTGTTATCACTTACCCAGGCTTCTGTATATAAGTCAGTGTCTGTCTGTTGTCCGTTGTCAGTACGTCTTGTATCCAGAGTTCGCATATGCTTGCTTGTGTTCTGTTCACACAATAAACATACCGACGAACCTATCTCTGGTCTCCGGATCGAGCGTTTGGGTTCTACCTCCGTGCTCTGCCCTTGTGAGGCGTGACAAAGACGATGGATCTTTAAAAATATGTCACAAATACATCATTCATCTTTAAAAAGGCAAAATAATTTTCTAAAACAGCTGGGCACTGTTAGTTCTTAGAAATTGCTACTTAAACATGGTTAAAGAGGGCATTTGTTGGGAACTATTTCCAGCTGCGGATTAATACACATTTGGTGCCCCAGTGAATTTTTACAGCAGCAGGATGGTGTGTGTGACTCAAAATAAACTATACTGCCCAGGTTCATGGTAATTAAGGAACATGTCACCCAGTGCAACAGTGAGGCTCATTGGTGTGTTTTTAATTGTTTTTGGACAACAATGGAGCTCTATGGCACAGAGTTATAAGCTATATCAGGCTTCATACACGGACAGAACTTGTTAGAAGGATCAATTCAGTGATATTTCATGGGATTTGTTGACAATATGAAAAATATAGATTATTGCCACTCTAATGCAACTATTCATCTAAAAGTGAATCAATTACAGTAAAATTATTAATTATACAAAGATTTGATGACGAGTAATGACAAATTATTAACAATGATAAATAATCACATATCCATGTTACATTATGTACTCTTAAATAGTGAACAATGTGATAAGCTAGTCCTCAATAACCTGTTAAGCATCATTTGATCAAAAAAAATGTTATGTAATTAATAACCTAATAATCACCATTTAGTAGTGATCTTACTACATGTTGTATGTCAGTGGGGCATAAGTTGATAATGGCCTAATTATTATTCATGTACATAAACTGTGTATGTAAATTGGCAATAATTAGGCTATGTGGATAGAGTAAATATTTGAAGGATGGCAGTAATGGCAAACATCAGCTCTTAAATCAGTTAACACACGCCGTGCCAGATTTATTTGGCAGTCGATTCTTGCAAATACACACAAGCTGAGAAGCACAACACGACAGCAAGTAGGTATTAAAAAGATCAAACATAATCTGTACATTCCCTTTGATCTCAAATGAGGTAGAGTCTGTGAGCTGAATACTGACTTGGCTTGCCTCCAGGCAGCACAGATCATTTGAAAAAAATAGTTGTCAGCTATTTAAACAACAATTCATATTGTTTGCCATTATGGAAATAGCTAATTTGTATTTGCAGCTTGTGACTTATTTGAGATCAAATGTAGGCCCACCTCCTGCAAGTGGTTACTATGTGCTTATAACCAATGATATGTCTCTCTACATTCATGTGAAGGAGCCTGTGGTGGGTTAGTTTGTCAGGTTGGGGTGACCCCTCTGCTTTCCTGAATTGTGCTACTGTGCTGGATTCAGTGGAGTTGAAGGTCTATCAGATTTAATTGATGGAGACCCTCCAGAATCAATGAGGCTAGGAAATCAGGGCAGCCCCTCTCTTTGGAAGCAGGAAGCCATCAGTGAGGGAGGCAGGAAGAGGGCTGTGTGTTATGTTCATGCATGAACCTGGGGCTTCAGAGTAATGGTGTGTGTCTACCCCTGTGCCACGCCACATAAACTCAGGACCTCCCTGTCAGATCCAGACGCAGGGCCAACGGCAACGCACAGGAGGAGTCTGCAAAGAAAAGACTCAACATCCCAAATGCGTATTTGTTATTATGTGTGTGTCACAATTAGGACACATGATGTGTTATAAAAACTTCACTTCACTTAATTTTACTCTACATGATTTAAATACTACTTATGTTTGCTTGCATGCTTTGCCTTAATTCTACAGGTAAATTAAACAGCTACTTTTATTTAAACTAACATTACAGGAATGCAGCTTTATACATTTTATTCATACCTTTAACATAGTATGGACAATGTAATGTAAAATGGGTGTCCTATAAACTTTAATGAACCATAGGTTCCACTGTTTGTAGTCACGTTTATTTTGTAACACTGGGTCTCTAAAAGACCTAGAAAAGCAAATGGTGAGTGGAGGACCCTCTGACAGTCGCTAAATTGAGTGAATTACAGAGCGAGCACAATCATCTGCTATGGTTAGAGGGCCAGCAAGCAGCACTGGCAGGATCCTCAGAGCTCACTCACTGCAGCATCAGCAGTGTCAGTGGACTGTGTCCAGTCCCAACGAGGAGCATCTGGATAGCCAGTCACACCACATCAAAATGATCAACGAGCAGTCTCGACAAACGAGAAACCTGACATGTTTCAGAGAGTGAACAATCAAGACCTGGAATCAAATATTTATCTATCTTTCTAGGACCCTGGACAAAAACAGTAGTAAAATTTACTCTTTTACTGTTCTGGTAGAGCCATTCTGACTCAGTAATACTGTGCTGTGGAATTGGATGCCTGTAATGCATGTGGATAGTAGGTAAAAGCAGGATCTACTGCTTTTATTATTTTTTGGCAAATGTATAGACAAATTTCCATGTGAAGTGGTTGTGAGATGTGCATGCACACAGACTGAATAAAACAAACCGGGATGACTGATGACTTATGGGATGATCAACATATTGCAATGGCAATGGCTAGAAAATGATCAATATCCCAAGAAACAAACCTCCCTTTCAGCTCAGAGTGCATAATTAGGTATTAGCATTTATTGATCTGGTTAGCCCATGATTTTAATCAGGTAGTGAATGGTTTTGCAAAGAATCCAGTCAGGAAAAAAACGCTGTTATATGGTAAGACTGCTCACGCTGTTACTTGTGTGTTTATGGCTACACACATACACACACACACTCGCGCACACACACACACACACACATATATATATATACATTATACATACATACATATATATTTTTTTAAAAATCCCCTCTTGCCCCTGTGGGCGGTCTGTTCCTCCTTCAAACTCGGGTCCTCTAGCAGAGGCCTGGGAGCTTGAGGGTCCTGCGCAGTATTATAGCTGTTCCTAGGACTGAACTCTTCTGGACAGAGATCTCGGATATTGTTCCTGGAATCTGTTGGAGCCAGTCTCCCAGTTTGGGGGTCACAGCCCTGAGTGTTTCGATTACCACAGGGACCACTGTTGCCCACAGGATCGTAGCTTGGTCATTCTCAACCACCTTCATAGGTGTGTCCCATTGTGACCATGGGACTTCTAGCCCATACTTGGCACAGATGTTCCTGTACACTATGCCAGCTACTTGGTTATGGCGTTCCATGTATGCCTTGACTGCTAGCATATTACGCCCTGCTGTTATGTGCTGGATTGTTTCAGGGGCATCTTTGCACAGTCTGCACCTGGGGTCCTGCCTGGTGTGGTAGATCCCAGCCTCTATTGATCTTGTGCTCTGAACCTGTTCCTGTGCTGCCATGATTAGTGCCTCTGTGTTGTCTTTCAATCCAGCCTTTTCCAGACACTGGTAGGATTTCTCCATATCAGCCATTTCTTGTATCTGCCGGTGGTACATGCTGTGCAGGGATTTGTCCTCCCATGGTGGTTCAACCTTTGCCTCTTCCTCAATGGACTTCTGCTGCCTGAGGTATTCACTAAGCAACTCCTTACTCTTAGTGTACAGTATCAGGGTGCTGGACTAGGTGTGGAATCCTCCATGCATTGTGAGGAGCTTCCTAGTCTTTATATTGGTGGCCTCTATCTCCTCCTTTGGCCAGCTTATTATGCCAGCGGGGTATCTGATGACGGGCAACGCGTAGGTGTTGATAGCTTGGACCTGTGCCTGAGGTATTCACTAAGCAACTTCTCACTTTGGGCCATCTTCCTGATGTACTCATGAATCTTTGTTGATTCATCCTGGATAGTGGCTCTGGCCCTCAGTAGTCCTCGGCCTCCTTCCTTCCGCTTAGTGTACAGTCTCAGGGTGCTGGACTTGAAATCATCCATGCATTGTGAGGAGCTTCCTTGTCTTCATATCAGTGGCCTCTATCTCCTCTTTTGGCCAGCTTATTATGCCAGTGGGGTATGCCAAGTGTTGATAGCTCGGACCTTGTTCTTTCCATATATATATATATATATACACACACACACAAGTGGGGGGCTCCTAACCCATGCTGCCCATTGATGGTTACACACCCTGCTACTAGCTGCATAATAACCTCTCTATTTTATGTTAATTAACCAGGATTCAGGTGGTTCTTGGCTGAAATATCATTTTGAGACAACCTTGACAAGCTATCAAGCTTTAAAATCTCTTGTATCATCTATTGCTTGCAGAGCAGAATGAGTAAACTATATGCATAACATGTGGAATTACCATACCATGGGCCTGAGGCTGACACTAGGTGTGTATAATCATCTTTCTGCTGTGTAGCTGGTACAACAGCCACAAGGAACACTGGAATATTTTAGAAAAGTCAGTAATGCAGCATTGAAAGAGAAATTACAGGAACAGTGGTTGCTAAGGCCAACTGGCTGTACTTGCAACATATAGTTTGATTTGGTTCAGTCAAAAGTATTTCAAGAAATAAAGCTAAAACTCTGTAATGAGGAATAAATCTTAGTAAGTAATCTTAAGTACAGCTGATGTGTTGCCCTCTCCATGAAGCTTACCAACATCCATATCCATACCTGATCAGCAACAATCACATACAAGCATCCATTGACGCAGCAAACAGCAACAGAACCAACCCAGCTGTTTGTGAACATCGCTTTCTGATGAATGTACTTTTAATTTGTTCAGGGCTACATAAGCAGATTTACGTGTTATTCAAATAGCATCTGCTGTTATTTTTAGACAACTTCAAATGAATGTTTCTGCATGCCATGAATCACATTTACATAAAACTGAAATGTCTGAAAACCTTCCCCGACCTCACCGTCGCCTCTGAGTGGGTAGACAAATATACCCACCCTCTGCATTGCCAGAGGTGCTCCTGAGGTTGAGCTTAATGTATGAAGATGCGGGATGTGGAGAGCATGTAGGATGAGACGTTCCTGAGTTGCACTGGGCACATAAATAAGGGAGCAGCACAAAGCTATCCCCCAGGACTGCTGTCAGTTGGCATCTTAACACACTGGATACTAATGAGAAACAATGCTGCATTACGCACCTTATGCAACATGCAACACCCAGATGGATTGGGTGTTTTTTTTACAAGTTTACAGTAAGATGGAGGTCTGCAGCATTATGTTTGCTACAAACACCTAGTATATAACCAACATGCAATCTGTTACCGATATAATTACTCCCAGTATTCATAAGAGCTAGATTGCAATGTAACAGGTAGTTTTTCATTACATTGAGTACACAAATACGCACTCAAATACAGAAAAGCACTACATTAGACTTTTGGTCAAAACACACTTTCAATTCTACATAGGTTGAATTTCCATCTTAAAACTAAAGAGAACATTTGCAATTTAGTCGAGAACTGTCCAAATGTTTGCTTTATGCAAACTGTATGAGATGAAATTCAAAATTAAGCAATATAAATAAAATCTTATGCTACCGTCGCAGGAGTAGTTAATGTCCAATTACTGTGGTGTGTTTTAGTTTTTCCCTCATTTCAGATAGTTGTCATAAATCATTATACTCCAGGGCAGTCAAGTCCTCTGTGACAGATTTTACTTTGGAGAAAACATTACTAGGAACTAGAAATGGCAATTTCTGAAGAAAATGTGGTGTGAATGCTGGATAGCTGGCTTTAAATGTTGAATAATACTGAAAAAAAATTTATGAATGACTAATTTGAAGAGGCAGTTGAAGGACTATGAATGGGTTGAGATTTGGGAACAGCATGAAGGATGCAATGTATGAATGGGACTTAAAAGTTGAGTAAAAGTCATAATGTAAGTAAGATGTGAAACGTGTTATGGTTTGAATGGAGTTTGTAGCTGGAAGTATGAATGACTAGATCTGAGTAGAGAAACCTTGAAAAGGATGTCTGAGTCCTGTCTGGCCCCTATCTGGGTTATTTTACTTTGAATATCCAGCCTTGTGCTGTAAACTCCTGTTACAATCCAGTCTTGTCTGTGTACACCCTATTAGCTTCTGTCATCTGTGGGCTTTGATTTAGAAAATACAGCCTTGTCCACTGCCCCCCAGTATGCTCCACTTACCACCTGGGGACTTTTATTTTGAAAATCTGGCTTCCACCAGAGTGGCCATTGTGAGCTCCTGTTACCTTCTTGGAATGTACGTGGATTTGTGTGTGTTCACAGATATCGAATGACCAGTTTGTTTGTGTTTGGTAGTGTGTGTGTGTGTGTGTGTACACCTGCTGGGCACACATGTATGCATACATGTGTTTCGACTACACAATATGATATAAAGGTCAATGTGTTTGAGCGCTGGGATTTGACAAGTGACATGTACATGCACCGGTTACTATGGTGACTGTGGCACCCTGGTCTAGGGGGAGGGAGGGACATCCTGTAACTTAAACAGATCAGACAGTTCATTTGATGGAGACTAAAGGCTTATAATGCAAAGACTGTAGCTGCTATCGACTAAATGTACCTCAGTTTTCTCCACAGCATCTCATTCTGTCTGTATAAGGCTTAAGTGGGTCTGTGTGTGTGTGGAAAAAAAAAGAGAGAGAGCGAGAGAGAGAGAGAGAGAGGTAGGTTTGAATTTATTATTAGTTAAAAAAGACAGAGCTCACAACTGCTAAAAATAGCTCAACAACACTCCACCAATGAGAACAGATGAAATAACTGATCAGAATCCATTCATTTGTGTGGGAAACAATTCCTGGACAACCTCGAACATCTTGGAAAGTATTAATGTTATGAATGAGAAATAGTAATATCTCACCACTCCCAATTGAGCTGAATATTTTGATGTTTGAATGAAGTTTCTATTTTGAAACATTTGGAAAGAGCTAAGTAGTAAAAAACGCGTCAGAATAATAATAAAGATATTTTTGTAAAAGAACAAAGGTTTTCAAACCTTCAAACCTTTAAATCCACAATTAAAGACACCAGCTTTGCAGTTATAAAAGTGTTTTAAAGTGTATTAAATATAGATGCAATCAAAAGACTCCAATAGTGATTCACAAAGTAAATTGTTCGAAATATGAAGAAACTACAAATTGAGCTTAGTGAG
>JAVQJF010083838.1:0-35251 GCA_036023855.1 Gadopsis marmoratus | reverse complement strand
GGAAGATCATATGATGATTTTGAAGGCTGTTGTTTTCCATGAAGGAGTGGAATCTCTGCACGGACGATTCCATTTCTGAAAGAAAAAATAGAAAAGGGGGCTTTATGTGTTTGTGTGTGTGTTTGGACCAGCAGGAGCGTGGCAAGGGCTGCGTGCCCAGAACGCTGTGCAAACACACACCGAAAAGTAGGGAGAGAGGGGGGAGAATATAAAGAAGAAGAAAGCATGATTGAGTAGGAGGCAAACTAGAATATTCAGCCCGCTCAATCAGAAACACAAGGCATGTTTGTTTAGGGGGGAAAATCAGTAAGAGAATTAGAGAAGAGAGCAGGAGAAACCACAAGACCTGTTTCATGTTGGCTACAGTGAAAGCGCTTGTAGAGGCAGAGGCAAAGATGAATGGTGGGAGGGAAGAGGAGAGGACTAGCAGAGCTAATGGAACCAGGGTTGCCATAGTAACAGATTGGCATGATGTTCCATAGTAGTGGTGCCAAATTGAAACTGCTGAGTGTGTGTATACGTGCGAGTGTGACCACGTGTGTGTGTGTGTGTGTGTGTTCAATGAGAAGGGGGGGAAAGGGGGGGTTGAAGTCACTGTAGAATGAATTGAGTAATAATCACTAATATTATTTCAATGAAACCTTACACAGGTTGTAGTTTTTTATTTAAGATATATTATTTTCCTTGTTTCAGGTTGCTGTATATGTGTTTTTGTTTACAGCATGTGTGACTGTGTGTATTAGTACCTATTAGAGCTTATTGATGATTACAGCAGTTACTTGATTAGTAGATGGACAGAAAATTAATCAGCAAGTATTTTGATAATGCATCAATTGTCATACACATTCCCCAGTTCCAGCAACTGTGTGGATTTACTGTTTTCCTCTGTTTTCTATCATTGTAAACTGAATATATTTGGGTTTTGGTTTGCGGGCTGGGACAGGCCGGGACATTTTAAATTTAACTTTGGGCTGTAGGAAAATGTGCAGGACACCATTTTCTAGATTAATCTAGAAGATAATGAGCAGGGGTTAGGACTCTCATTTTGTCGCTAAATCTATAAATTGTTTGGTCTATGAAGATGTCCATCACAATATTCTAGAGCATGTCATTAAATGTCTTTTATTTGAAACCCAAAACCTAAAAATATTCAATTCACTACAACGTAAAACAAAGAAAAGCAGCTAATTGTCTCATTTGAGAACCTGGAGCTATTCATTTTCTTTGGCATTTTTGCTTGAAAGAATTACTTTAAGGATTAATTGATTATCAAAATAGTTGCCAATTAAGTTTCTTTCAATCGACTATTCGTTGCACACCTGACATGTTTGTTGCATGTAATTCCCTATCTTTCTCTCCCCTCATTTCCTGTTATCTCTTTACTATTAGGCCAAAAATGCCCAAACCTTTTTTTAAAAAAGATAAATTGATAATTAAAAGAACTGTTAGTTGCAGCCCTACTGTATATGCACCTTTAACACTCATTTTCCCTTCTCTCTGTAGTATGTGTTCAAGTCAGAGGCCCATGGCTTCAGGACAGTTCATGAGGAGCTGTCTAAGGGGATGACCTTTGACCTGAAGAGTAATGACCAGGCAGCAGTCAGGAATATCTTGAAGGTTTGTCTTTCTCCTCACACCTACTCTTCAGTTTCTTAGAAAAGGTCTTAGAGAAAAGTAAATCAGTGCAAAACTCTTAAACCAATTCCTGCATGCCTTCCCTGTTTTCACACTGGAGCTGATTACACAGCTTAAATTGGAACAAGACTGACCGTGCTTTGACCTCTCCTGGTTTCAGTTCTCATGGTTCTTCTTTGATCTGATCGTCAAGTCCATGGCCCAACATTTGGTAGATTCCGACAAGGCAAAGGTAAGGTGGCATACTTTGGGACCCTCGAGTCTCCCATTAGTATAAACATCACATTTTTTAACCACTTGTTATTCTCGGTTCAGGTTATAATATGTATAATCTGACCTGGGACATAGTGCGTGATTAAGTTATGCCATCTTTCGTGTTCCTTCAGCTTCCGAGGCCCCAGCGTTTCCCCTCATCCTACCTGAGCCGCGTGGAGACCCTGGTGGAGACGGTGTCCGAGCACATCTTCTGGAAGAACAAAGACCTGCCAGAAGAGACACGCAGTGCCAACTTAGCTGTGGCAGCTTTTGTCAAGGTGGGAACAAAATGCGTGGTCTTGTAGATTTAAATTATGACGTTAAATTAAACATTTTCCAAAAGACAGGATAGTGACACAGTGGGACCCAGAAAGGTTTGGGAACATGAAGGGAGTATAATGTGCTATTAAGCTTACTGTAGTTTGCTCTGGGAGAGATCGATACAGACGAGTAATAAAGATTCTGCTGATACTTCATGTTCCAATTGTTGCCTATTGATTCCTCCATCTGTGTTAAATGATCTCTGGTCTTATTTTGGGTTTCTGTCTGTCTCTTTGCAGCGTTGCTTCACTCTCATGGACAGAGGCTTCACCTTCAAACTGATTAGCAACTACATAAACATGATCACTGCTACAGACAGCAAGGTAAAAAAACTGAATTGGAATTGATTTCAGGGAAACAGTCTTGATTAATACAAATATATCAGTAATTTAAAATTCCTTCTGCACACATTAGTTAAGTGTGCAACAATGCAATAATATCTTTTTTTGGTGTCTGGTAGGTCTTGTGTGAGCTGAAATTTGAATTCTTGAGAGAGGTGTGTAACCACGAACACTACATCCCTCTCAGCCTGCCCTTACCCTCCGCTCGTATCACAGGTAAGAGTCCAAGTCGTACCCTGCAGTCTTAGCGACACCAGCGTTATGTGGTAACTATCATACATCGACTAGCTCCCACACTCATTTGTCTATTAACACTCTGTCTACCTCTCTTTGTCTCTCTGTCATTTTCTCTGACTATTTGTCCATGTCAGACCATGCATCCCCAGAGCCACAAAGTACTCATGGTAAATATGTTCACTCATTCCTTTGTGATGGTGCGTGTGCAACAGTGTGTGTGTGTGCCACGGTGCTGTGATGATAATGAAATTCATGGAAAATTGGCTCGTCACATCATTTGCTCACTGTAACCAGATTTTTGAACTCCCTGATGGAAAGCAAATATTGGCACAAGCATTATGTAAATCATGTGCAGCTCGGTGCGTTTTCCATTTCAAAATGTGACTCTCTTACGCTGTCCTCAGTGTCAGTGCCCGAGTACAACCTGACTGGAGAGTTCTGCAGGAAGCACTTCCTGACTGGCCTGTTGCTACGGGAACTAGGGCTGGCGCTCCAGGACGAGCAGGACCTGAGACACTTAGCCTTGGCCACCCTGAAGACTCTAATGGCTAAACACTCTCTGGATGCACGCTATGCCACCAAGGTAGCCAGTACACATGTTTACATGGGGAGAAACTAAAAGGCACGACCAGTGAGTCACAGGTTCACAGTAGAAATTCTTCCCATGTGACTCATTCAAACACATACACACTGACATGTGATTGTTCGTAGCAGCTGCGAGCAGCAGAGAAGATGCCTTAATGAATACTGGGAATTGTCAAGATCAGGCCGCGCCAGTAATCTAGCCTCTGTTAAACACTTCCAAATACTGCCAAGCACAACACAACAGTGAGGAAGTCAAAGCCAAATGTGTGCAGAGGCCAAATAAAACCACAAACATTTTCTTGGCAGTATATATTAGATATTATGTAAATTATGTAATGACATTTTCTATGGACTACCCAAAGACAGTAGAGATACAGACCATCAAATCTTAAATGCAACATTAATTAAGTAGTAATGAACTCTCCAGGGATACATTGTGAGTGCATTTTTTTTTCTTGCCTGACTTTGCAAACATATTACATATATCATTACTAGCTTTCTAAAACAACGAGCATGTCGGTTTGCTGGGGTGTTACAAAATAATGTCACTGATAGAATGTGCACACATTTTTTTAAACGCGATACCCTTTTCATTGGCTGCCTTGCCAGGAGAAGCAGGCGAGAATTGCATCTCTCTACCTGCCTCTGTATGGCCTGATCCTGGACAACATGCCTCGATTCTTCCTCAGGGACCTCTTCCCCATCTACTTCACCTCTAGTGACCAAGTAAGAGTCAAAATGAAAGATGAAATGAATGATTGCATTTATGTTTTACACCTACAGCTGGACAACTTTGCAGCACAGGCTCTCGCCTTAGTTATTATAGGTTTGCAGTGACTGCAGGAATATCACCTAAACTATACAGTCTCGCTGGATGCTGTACATGTTGTCTTTCTGTCTCTGTCTGTCCTCTTCCATTTGATTTCCACCTCACTGTAAGCAAAACATTGTCTACTCGTGAATACTGGACATTAATCATCCTGCAAGTTGTGTCAATGAAGTGATCGATTATAATTCAACTTTGAATAATTACTGTCACTGTGAAATAAGTAACAGTAGTAATAATTGGATAATTTCAGTTAAATAATTTTTTTTTCCTGTGAGACAGCTTGCCGTCATGGATGCGGTTGTAAATGTGCGTCTGAAATCTTGGCAATCTTTGCGGTGTGTTAATAACATGTTCTCGAATGATAAGATAATAAGACTCGGGTGGAACAAAAAATCATTTTCCATTTTTTTGTTTTTTTAATAAGTCCTATGCCCTGTCTGCACCTCTACCAGGGCTCTCGAGATGACCTCAGTGTAGGAGGGGGCGTGGCTGGAGGGGTGATTCCTGTCACTCGCCATGGCAACTCTGTAGACGCCTCCTTTTCCAAAGAAGTACTCAACTCCATCACAGGTAGCAGTGTATGATTGCTCCTGTGTGTAACTGTCTAGTGTCTATATAAAAAGGTGTGAATGAGGACATTGTCGCTGACACCCCTCTCCTCCACCAGCCTTCTCATCCTTGGCAGTTGCCACGAGTAACCAGGCCGACTCTCGGGGTTCTCTGATCAGTGTGGACTCCAACCCTAGCAACAGTGACAGGAACAGTGAGAAGATGGACGGATGTGAGAAGGTGAGGAAGAGAGGAGAAACAGCCATCACCTTCTGTGATTTGACACGTCCCATACGGTCATTCTTTCTGTCTCTGGCAGAGGAGCACGCAGATACATTTGTTCTATGTGTTTTAATGTACTGTGCCTCTTCATTGTGAGTCATTCATGATAAATTCTACATTATTTATGTATTTCTGACTTCCATTGGCTTCCATTTTTTATACTACTGATGGCAGACAAGTGGACTCCAGGCTGCTAAAACCCACAAATACTGAGGACAAGACCTGGGTCTCCACAACAGTAGCCACCACCCTGATACTAACAGTATATCTTTGACTGTATTTCTGTCTGGATGTTTCTCCTTAGTTTGCACGGCCACAGTCCCTCATAGGCTACGGTTCCCGTTGTGACAAGCTGGACCAGGCAGAGACCCGCAGCCTTCTCATGTGCTTTTTGCACATCATGAAAACCATATCTGAGGGTAAGAAATTACATTTTACATACATGTATTCAGAGGATTCACACAGTCCAGGCCCGAGCCTTGTCGAATTGTGTTTGTGAATGCTATTTATGAGCTATTAAATTCATTATTACATACATGTCTGGATTTCAGCCATACTAGATCAACAGAGGCCCAGAAGATTTAGACTACAGTTGTTTTTATCTGTTACTGAATTATTCTAATACAGCGGTTAAAACTACTTGTTGGTAACTGTTTGAACTGGGCTTGTTTCAGTCCCTCCAATTCCATCTCAGTATAAAAATAGTGGCTCTATGAAGGTTTTCATGCTATTCATTTGACATGTTGTCTTTTGTTTCCTGTTTCCAGATGTGCTGGTGTCCTACTGGCACCGGGCCATTCACCAGGAGATCTCAGACTTCTTTAACATCCTAGAGTAAGTGCCCTTGTTTCATTACAGAGTGTTACCGCAGCTCCTTTTAGGCTGACTAGCGATACTGTGCACATAGAGAAAAAACATTGAGACAAGACGGGGATGGGTAGAGGAGAATGAGAGGAGAAGACAAGCGAGAAGTGTAGCCAGATGGGAACAGATGAAAGTAATGACACAGCAAGAGAGAGAGAGAAGAAAACCAGACTGCAGAGCTCCCCGTCCACTGAACACTGCAGTTAATTAACTGTCTGCTTCCTGTTTGTGTGTTGCAACTCTGTTTGATCACATGCGCTTCATTTTATCCTGTATTCGTAGTAACTTGCAAAACACATAAAAACAAGCAAACCTTCACCAAAGATATTTTTGCATTTTCCCTTTTTTCCCCCAGGCTGTGTCTTCAGCACTTCAGGTTCCTCGGGAAACGCCACATTGCCAGGTGAGTCTGTGCTCCTCACGACCTTCTCCGACGAAGAGGTGGACCAGGTCTCATTCAGATGCATTTATTGTAATTCTGCAGATATGGAAGCAGCTTATTAACTCAACATACATGCCGCAGCCTAAGGTTGTAACACCCCCACCCACTGATACATAATTCATATAATCAGGCGTACACATGAATGCACACATGTGCAAATGTGGCCACATAGACACATGTGCAAGCACACACAAATAAATGAATCAGACAGTCAGGCAGAGATACTAATATGTTTTCTGTATGCGTGCACACGCTCAGGGATGAGCTTCAAGAGGGGAAGAGGTAAAGGAGGGAAGAAAAGGAAGAGAGGGGGGGGTGAAACTCCTGAATCCTGCTGTTGAGAGAAAAGCACTGCTGGATATCGTACTGTAGTAGTTGGCAAGCACAGGATGGGGGCTGTTATCGTGTGTGTGTGTGTGAGTGTGTGTGTGTGCGCTCCTACTGGAGCTGAGCCATTGGCTCCACCGCTAGACTCCTCCATCTTTTGGTTGCTCCCAGCTTATTAAATTAGCCCTCTTTTTCCTTTCAGCAATAAGATGCTGAGATGTTAGCCAACAAGTCTGGGAGAACACACTGCATTACTGTGTGTGGAGGCATTAACAGAATAAAGATAGCTGGAAGCCTCACTAGCCCTCTCAGACGTAGTTGAGCCTGTCTGGGGCTGCTAGCTACTTAACATTCGTCTGTAATACCAAGCCATGGGAGATTCACAGCCTTACGTCTGTGTGTGTCTCAGTGTCTCTTTCTGTTAGCTCTTTGATGCCTGGCTGAGTCAGTGTGGGCACCCATTGAAGTTCAGGAGCGATGAATTACACCAGCAGTGTGTAGCCTGTCAGCAAGCTATAGTCAGCCAGCCTATCAGACAACAATTCAGTCACTGAAGCCCCTGAAAATCAAATTTGATTCGCATGTGATTGACACTAGCCTGGCAACATAAGCAAACAACCACACGACTGTCTTCAGGTTGATTAAAATCTTGCGAAATCCTGATTGGTGTATTGACGTACATGACATCATCATTTTCTAATGAAGCCCTGCCCACTTCAAACTGGAGAGAAGAGAATGGACAAAAAGAAAAATACAGAAATCCATAATGTAGTATAACCAAATATTGTGTGTTCTTGTTGGGTCCCAACGCCCAGACATTCTTCTCGTGTTTCTGTCTGTGTTGGTGCCAGGAGCCTCGAGACATATTTTAGACTGTAGCTAAGATACAGACACGCTCATGCACATGCACAATATACACTACATGACACAAACAAATAATTGTAATGTTTTCTCTGTGTTTGACCTTGCTGTTGTTGACCTCATGCCCTCCCACTGTGCGCATGCTGCTGCTGTTAATGGATTGTCAGTGTCACATTAGTGATGTTCTGTTGCATCACTGTAGCCCTTTCTGTGTTGGCATAAATGATAAACAGGACATTTATGCTGGCACTGTATGCTAGTTTTGTTTACTCTTTACATCCTTTAACACACTTGACCCATTGATGTTGCATGTCGACCTTGTACCCCTCTGTCTCCACGCCCTGCCTCATGACTGGCTGGACTCCACCTGCTGCTTGGCTTGATTGACTTTCCTTAATTGGCTCTGAGGCAGCTGTGTCGATTGGTTTACACAGTAATTGTGTCGCCTTTCTTTTGGCTGGCCAAGGCACCATTTGTTTTGGGTAGATTGGCAGTCGTTTTCCCGATGGAGCTTCATTTAAGCATCATAAGAACATGAACATCTGTTTGCTGAAGTCCGATTACTAAGCTGATTTGTGCTGCAGCGTAGCTGTCTATTGGTATAATCTAAACCTCCATTGTTTTACATTAATGCTGACCTCGAGCCTCTACTCTCCACTAACTACCCACAGTTGCAACATTTTCACAATAATATACTAATGGCAAACTAAAACCATTGACTCTGCTATGCCACTAACCTTTCCATCTGGCTGACCTCCTTCTGTATATGAGCTGTTTGATCTTTCTCTCTGACTCGAGCCGCTTTCATCACGCCAAGGTCAAATTGGACATCCTGTATGCTTGTAGCATTTCATACAGCTATACAGGAATACAATGTGACCTAGTTACTATTGTAACATATTTACTTCATGTAAATATAAAGGTCACAAAAGGGCAAAAATAGTACTGTTTTGCAAAAGTGTTTAAATTTACACTATAAGGTCAATTTTTATTGATTGCAGGCAAGTCCCAACAACTATTAGCATGCCACACATAGTTAACCTAACTGACTGATGATGATTATGATGGACTCTAAACGATGATGGTCTCGACTAAACTAACTAATGTTAGCTTTGATGTGATTGGCTCGTGAACAGGAAGCTAGCAGCGGCACTAAAGCTGGCCCAGTCCACCCAGGCCAATGGCACCCTGAAGGCCTCTAACCACCACTCTCAACACTCAAGCCTCTTCCCACAATGGTAATCACCCCCCACCAGGAAAACACCTCAGCCGTGATGACAGAGCTAAACTGTTTAAAGACACTGAGTCTTTGGGTACTGAAATGGTTCTTAATGCTAATGATGGTGGTCGGCTCAAAATGTAAATATTTTCTTTAATGGCAAGAAACTCCAGACTATTTAAATACAAAACACTTGGATTTAGAGAAATGCACCCTTGTCCTGTGTATATTCATTTTTGATGTTACCACTGTGTGTTTTCGTGTTATAGACTGTGACTGTGTTCTCAGCATGCCCCTCCTCATACCTGCAGTGTTTTGTGTGATTTGCCAGTCTCTGTCTCTGTACTCCCATGTGTTAATAGTCTTCCAATAACAGCATGTCTTTGGGACATGGATGCCATTTATATTTGCCTACTAAAATGTGCAAACATCTCTGGAGATGGTTGGCCTAGATATGGCACTAGGTTTAGTAGTGCATTTGCTGCGGTGTTAAGTTAAACAAGTATTCAGTAATATGTGTCAGTAATGTGATTGATACTAGCTGCTGATCCCTACTGTTGCCTCCAGGATGGCATCTTCTGGAGGGGAAGGTCACCGACATGCTCGCTCCCAAACCATGCCCATCATCAGGGGCAAGAATGCTCTCACCAACCCCAAGCTGCTGCAGATGATGGAGACAGGTAACACACACGCATTTTGACTGAGGTGAATGTAAAGTTACTGACATGTACAGTATTTGAGTTATTTATATAATCTGATTCTGTTTCCAGATGGGAATATTCAGGATGGGGACACACTGAGTCCCACAGATGTTGAGGCGAACATGTCCACCGAGGTGGCCCTGACTGTGCTGGATGTACTAGAGCTCTTTGTTTACCATCACAAGGTCTGTGGTCCTTTCATGGTTTACAACCTGAAATCAGATTTTCACAACATTTCTTTTCTTTTATGGATAATATATTTGAATTTATGTTATGTTATGCACTGTGTATATATTGTATACTTCTGATATGTGAATATTATAGTATGTTTCATTAATATTATTAAATTAAATCTAAGCTCTGAGCTCAGTTTTTGAATTTGACAATTACATGTAAACGCAACCAAATCAATTTAAATGCATCTTTATTTTAATGGTTGTATGTCACATCACATGGTCTTTTTTTCTTATTCCTCTGGCTCTACTCTCGTTTTTCATATTACTCTCCCCTTCAAAATTCAAAGAATAAAGTTACATTTTAGCTTTGTAACTATAAAAAAAAAGTTTTCAAATCATATTTTTATTTCTGCTTCTTGATTAAAAAGTGTGCTATTCTCGTATCTGCCACCATCTAAATTCTAAAGCACAAATCAAATCTACAAACTATTTTGTCCAAATAAAATTTTCATTGTCATGTGTTTGCCACAATGTAAATCATGCACACATTTTCATGCTCATTCTAAAACCAAACCAGTGATACTCTACTGCCACCTGGTGGCTAGAAGAATCTTGCATTGAAGTATAAAATAGTCTGCATAATTTGCAGGGAAAAGTTGTTGAAACTTTGATAGTAAAATATGTTTTCTGCTTTCTTCCTCTTCCATACATCCATACAGAAGCAGCTGTTGCTGGATGATGGACAAAATGCTTTGATGAAGAAGGTGCTGGACACCTACTTGCTCTTCTTTCAGATCAACCAATCAACCGCCACTCTACGGCATATCTTCGCTGCACTCAGGCAATTTGTACAAAAGGTCCAACAAACTTCATGTAAACATATAATACTGTATCTAAGTGAAGATCCCAACTGTTTTTCTTATGCATGGTTTCACCTTTCTGCAGTTCCCCAGTGCATTCTTCCAGGGTAAGGCGGACCTGTGTGGCTGTCTGTGCTATGAGATCCTCAAGTGCTGTAACCATCGTTCCAGCTCCACCCAGACGGAGGCGGCTGCCCTGCTGTACTTTTTCATGAGAAAAAACTTTGAGTTTACCAAGGGCAAGTCTATAGTCCGCTCACATCTGCAGGTCAGTGAGACCAGATCTACAGTAGTGCACATATATCATTTCAGCATGGTGTGGTTTCAGCGTGACATTGTCTTCACCCCACACTCCCCTTTCCACTTCAGGTTATCAAGGCAGTGAGCCAGTTGATAGCAGATGCCGGCATTGGAGGCTCAAGATTTCAGCAGTCCCTGGCTATCATCAACAACTTTGCCAACGGAGATGCACCACTCAAGGTAGAGCAGGTTCCCTGATTATATTATATAATATATTATATTATAATTATGATCTATTGTGTTATTTCATTCTGCTTTCATTTTCTACAGAACACTCCATTCCCTGCTGAGGTGAAGGACCTGACCAAACGGATCAGGACGGTTCTGATGGCCACAGCACAAATGAAGGAGCACGAGAAGGATCCAGAGATGCTGGTGGATCTTCAGTACAGTCTGGCCAACTCCTACGCCAGCACCCCCGAGCTTCGACGCACCTGGCTGGAGAGCATGGCTAAAATTCACGTCCGCAACGGCGATCTCTCAGAGGTGATACATGTTATACTTCTTAGGGTGCTGTTACCTCAGAAACATTACAAATTGCTTTTAGAATGAAGTATTAATACAAAGTGATGGTAATGTGTCTGACTTTCCCTCAGGCTGCCATGTGCTACATCCACATCTCAGCCCTGATTGCTGAATCGCTGAAGAGGAGAGGTGAGTGTACGCATGCTGCCGCTTTGACTTTCCTTTTTGCAGCATGGTTTGTGTTTTTGTGTGTAACTATTTGTGCATATGCAGGGCTATGAAATTGCTGTCAGTGTGTGCATCTTTGCAGATATGGTTACTTTGCAGATATTGTCCTTCAAATCATCATGGGTGTTGATGTGTATGCCTGAAAGTGAGCACATTGGTGACTTGAGTGTGTCTTTGCATGGTGAAGATTCATTAGGAACTCATGGGGAATGAAGAGTGATAATATAGATCTGTCTTTGCAACCAACTACCATTCCCATTTGTGACTTCTAGTAGAAGTAGAGACTGATATCAACACATTTTGCTGTGCTGCATGTTCCTCTATCTGCAAAGCTGTTTGTTGCTATGTGTGCAGGCTTCCTCATTCAGGCTACAGCATGTGTCTTTCTGCATGCGCTTTACGCACTGAGCATGTGTGCCGACAGCTAGCATAGCATGCCAGCAGCTCGGCTGATTCGTGAGCCTTGTCCTTGAGCACAAAAGGCAAAAGCAAGTGGAACGTGAAGTTTGTAAACCTCCTCCTCCTACTCCGCTCCTACCAAACAGGCTACTGGAGAGCTGACAAGGCCAGGATGTCCAGTGTGTCCCCTGAGGAAAGCCCTGTCTTTAACTGTAGCTCCTTACTAACTACCTCCCGAGATCAAGACAGTGAGTGTGTGCGCCTGGGGCCTGCTGGGTGGTGGGGTTGGGAGAATAAGGATGGAGAGGAAAAGGCAGTGTGGGAGGGAGTGGGTGTGCACGGACATGTTTAAAACACTGCAACTGGGTGGAAGGTGTTATGTTATATTCATAAGGCGGACACTTTGGTTTGTAGGGACGTTGAGTTGTCAGGTGCCAGTTTAAATCTTAACCACTCTATTGTTGGATGCAGTTCAATGTTGTGAGGACCCCTGTTCTTGCCTTAATGATATGAGATTGTGTCACTGTTTACTCTCAGTTTGAGCTTCACTGTTCACTCAAGTCTCACTGGAGAAGATGTTCAGTGTCACTGGGGTGTAATATGAAACACGCTCACATTTGTTTTTAATTTAAGTTTGAGTGTGCAACAATGGAATGCTTGACTGTAAAAACAACGTAAACCGTCTTGTATTTTAATACAAGAATGTATGTGATGGTTGCATTTTATGCAGCTGTATATTTAAAAGCCCTAAACCTAACCTAACATGTGAACCCTATGAGAGGTGTATATCTATTGAATTACTCGCACTGATGTCACCTTCACTTGTTTGAAACCCCAGCGTCGTTCTCAATGGGCTGGGCTGCATTTATGTGCATCAGCCCTAATGTCAAGGAGGAGGGTGCCATGAAGGAAGACACTGGTACACAAGACACACCCTATACAGAGGTCAGTGTTAGCCTTTAATCCTGAACAGAACCTTAAACCTCGCAAACGTAAAGTAGCATTTTATAATCATAACCATTGTTGCCAGGTTGAGAAGAAGTGATTGTGCTAGTGGCATGGCAGGAACTGGGTTTCCCTTTTCTCTCTAATGCTTCTTGATCTGGCTGTACTGCGCAGGACACCCTGGTGGAGCAGCTGGAGCTGTGTGTGGACTATCTGTGGAAATCAGAGAGACACGAGCTCATCGCCGACATCAACAAACCTGTGATTGCTGTCTTTGAGAAGAGGCGGGATTTTAAGGTAACCGTTAGTAACTCGCATACCATGTACTAAGGATGAGTCCTTATCACATCTGCCAGGGTTTGATTCTAGCCCGGCCATTTGCTGCATATCATCCCCAAAAAGGCCAAAACTTAAATCTTAAAAACAAAGCAAAACCTTCCACTCTGTGTGTGTGTGTGTGTGCATATTCATCTAAGTTTAACCTTGCATGTGTGTTTGTGTGTGTCCACAGAGGCTGTCCGAGCTGTACTACGACATCCATCGCTCCTACCTCAAAGTGACTGAGGTGGTGAACTCAGAAAAGCGGCTCTTCGGTCGCTACTACCGTGTAGCTTTCTATGGACAGGTGAGCAACAGTTCATTACCGCAGACAGTACACACTCACATGGGCGCATCTGTACACACACCAGTGACTAAAACTCTACAGTTGACAGATTTGACAGAAATTGGTATGTCCCAATGTGTTTACCATACAAATAAATGTATTTGTCCAATGTAAACATTAAGGTTGTACTAGTAAATTACTGTATGCCCTAGCAAATAAGTACTGCTCCACAACCCACAATTGTTTTTTCTTTTTCTTTTTACCTCTTTGGAATTGTGCCCTGATTTATCTTTGAATCCCTGGCTTTATCTGCGAAGAAGCTTGGTATTTAAAAACCTGGATACTTGACACTTGATACTTGTTGAGAATATGAAATCTCACTAATGAAGTCAGTGAGGCGTGGAGATGGAAAGATAAGGAGACCAGATTTTCTTTTACTGAGTCGGTGTCCTTAATTTCTCTGTCTGCTCTTTTCCTCCTTTTTTAATTATATTCAATATGAAGATTGCGGTAAGTTTTGTGTGTCTTTGATTTTCCATTTTCCTCAATGCTAACCACTTTTACCTTTCTTCTCCTTCTATCACTATTAACATCTGCTGCTCTTGGGGTTTGTGTCAAGCTTTCTGTGGTCCATTTTACTTCCCATAATCTCTCCAGTGATGAAGTTGTAAGCACTAAGAAGAGCTGGTGTCACACAGCCACAGTGGACATTTGACTCCAATGCTGCTTTGACCTCCGAACTCTCCCATCCAGAACTTAACACTGACACCCTGTTAGGGCTGACTTGTTCTAACGTGTGTGTCCTGGCCTGTGTGTACAACCAGCAACTCAAGCAACCACTAGGGGGCAACATAAACTGTGACAGCAAAAGCAATATAATCTAAATATTGTACTTGCATTGCATACACACAAACAAACACCCACCCATACACGCAACAGGCTTTGCTAAAGAGTTTGTGAACGTGTGCGTGTGCTCTGGTAGGGTTTCTTTGAGGAGGAGGAGAGCAAAGAGTTCATCTACAAAGAGCCGAAGCTGACAGGGCTGTCAGAAATCTCCCAGAGATTACTCAAACTCTACTCAGACAAGTTCGGAGCTGATAATGTCAAGATGATCCAGGACTCTAATAAGGTAATCGACAGAATTTGGCCTGTTTCCAAGTTATTTGTTAAGACATTACAACTGAATGATTTGCCTAGTTGTCATCATTGCCCGTTTTTGGTGAATCACTGGTTTGTGGACGTAAAACTTTGCAAAAATATTCACTATTGAATACTATTCCTTAACGTTGTTTAAAACCAGGTCAATCCTAAAGACCTGGACCCCAAGTTTGCCTACGTTCAGGTGACGTATGTGGTGCCCTACTTTGACGAAAAAGAACAACAGGACAAAAGGACAGATTTTGAGAGACATCACAACATCAACCGCTTTGTGTTTGAGACGCCGTTCACCTTGTCAGGGAAGAAACATGGAGACGTGGAGGAGCAGTGCAAGAGACGCACCATATTGACCAGTAAGTATTTGTTTATTTCTGTCCTTACAAGAGGCTGGTGGGGGACTATAAAGCAGATTTAGTCTGACCGGTGGGTTGTTATTTCTCTCTCTGTTCAGCGAGTTCCAGTTTCCCCTACCTAAAGAAGCGTATCCAGGTGGTGGAGCAGCAGAGCACAGAAATGAACCCCATCGAGGTAGCCATTGATGAGATGTCCCGTAAAGTCTCTGAGCTCAACCAGCTCTGCAACATGGAGGAGGTGGACATGATCCGGCTGCAGCTGAAACTGCAGGGCAGCGTCAGCGTCAAGGTGGGGATTCTTCCAAATACAGATATTTAGGTGATTTTAAGGGTTCTTTGTTTTGTCTTACCTGATCTTCCCCTTTCAGGTGAATGCAGGGCCTATGGCATATGCCAGGGCGTTTTTAGAGGAGAAGAACGCCAAGAAATACCCAGACAACCAGGTCAAACTGCTCAAGGAGATCTTCAGGTAGGATTGAATGCACAATTCAGTACGTGTTGTGGATTTTGTTGCTAGCATGTTAACGCAGTAGATATATTTTGCGTGAAGGTTAGAATTATGTTATTTAATACTCTGAGGTTCACTTTAAGCATCCGATAACAAAGACAAGCTATTTTGTATGAGAACTCTATCAGGGCAAATGTTACACACAACCAAATCCAACACCTCATAATAAGATCAAATAGAGTTGTTATTAGATGTCATGCAAGTGCATGTGGGAAATTCAGTTCCCGAGATCCACTTGCGTTGAAAACCCGGCTAATACAACCGCATATTTTCTTTTAAACATACCACAGAACATGAAGTATAAATCTAGAAAAGTGGAACCAGGGAATTTCAACATAATAAATTCATCCCCTTTAAAGTGGAAACTCTGAGAGTGTAAAAAGCATTTTACAACATTATGCCAGTGTTTATTAGTCTGCACCCATCATGCTTATGTAGTTTTGAATGCTTGTTTTAGGGCTAAATCTATTAATCTAGAATTGTTACAGCTACATCCATACATTTTAAAAATGTTTGACAATTCTTTGGATAAAGATTCTTAAATGTCAAAGTCTTTCAAAGTCAAGGTGAAGGAGCGCTAACAATGACTCTCTTAAAGTAAGTCCAACTTTGTCGAACACATTTTTGATCCTATTGCACCTTAGGATTCATAAATGCAACAACAATCTCAAGTGTAAACTCTCACAGTGTAAAAATTACACTGGCAAAGGTCAGGTTCAAGTCCACGATCCACAGCATTAGTAATCGGTACAACTTTGTTTGCCGCCCCCCCCCCCTTGCAGGCAGTTTGCAGAAGCCTGTGGTCAGGCTTTGGATGTGAATGAGCGTCTGATCAAAGAGGACCAGCTGGAGTACCAAGAGGAGATGAGAGCTCACTACCGGGACATGCTGTCTGAGCTGTCTAGCATCATGAATGAACAGGTCTCACTATGAAATGACCAATGAACGTCCAGACGTAATGTCATTACCACACTGTTGTTCTTGTCTAATGCAGTTGCATGGCATAATGAGCATAATCTTGTCCTGTGCGCTTATTACGACGCATTTTGCATTTTCATGGGTATCAGCTTCTGTTTTTACTTCATAGCTCTCTCTACTTTTTTTTTTATCTTCAATCGTCTTCTCATTACAGCTACAAAAACGCGTTCTCGCTGCCAGCACCTCATCTCTCTCTAACAGCTCTCTGTCCACTCTTTCTAAGACTGGTATGTCATGTCATCAAATTCCTTCTTAAAGATGTCATGTCACCATGCTACTTGCTCACCCCACTTTGTCTTTCCCTCATATCCCAGCCTGTCCAAATCTATCCAAGAGCCAACCTGCTAGTCTTGATACTTACCTCCTTTTGAAATTTCCTGTTCCAACGCAAGCTTTTTATTCTTGCTCTTGTCCAGATTCCTCACACAAGACAACCAGGAACGGAACGGCACAGCGCCTACTGAATGGCCAGTAGACTCACAAGAAATTCTTTGTGCCAGGGAGGACATTTTTCTTTTCCCCCCCCACCCTAAATGACTTTGGAGTGCCAGTTTGAGCCTCAAAGCTGCTCATTTGCTTGTCTCTGATTGTAGTTGTTTCCTGCTGCAGGGCGCAGCGTGCTAGTGGAACTGTGAGTGGCGGCGAGTGTAGAGAAAACAAGGGATGAAGTGTGTAGACTGTGGTCGTGATAGTCTGTAGTCCTGTCGTTTAACATTGACTATCTACAGTAGAGGCCAGGCTGCTGGACTGTTAGCTTTCGATTGTTTTGGTTTTAGAGACTCGATCCATGAGTCATTTGGATTCCCCCGCCCTGCCAACTGATTCATCAGCTTACATACTGACAGACGCACTCACAAACAACAACATACAGTGCATATACAACATGCGCCTTCTCTCCAGAACCCCGTCCCTTTAGAGAACAGTGACCTTACTGAGCTTGAGGTGCGTTCAGCTGTATATGTATGTAATATATAGCTTTCTGGTGCATTTTGATGACAGTTTTTACAGTTTTTTTTCTGTGGAATATCATTGTACTTCAAACTATCTCAAGAGGTCTTGTAAGATGACTAATGTGAAAAACAAATTGGATTGCACGTCTTAAACTAAGCGCGCATCTGCAGAGTTGAACGCACCTCCAGTTTCTTTGAATGTAGAGCAGCTAAACATTGATACTTTGTATCCTTGCTAACATTCTGGAAATATCAGCTTGCCAATTTTCCGAATGGAAACAAAACAAAACATATGTTTTGTAACATTTTTATGATTGAAACTGCATTGTTACTGTTATTTCCTGTACTGTTTTGAATTGTAAATAAGAAATATTAATATTTAAAATGTTTGAAATGTTTCTTTTTATAAAATATACAATATATAAATATTTGTTTAGCTGAATTAAAAAAAATGAACAAAAACTAAAGTTTCATGTATAACATTTAATAAAATTTTGTTAATGTCCAAAATTCATTTCCCTCAGCATTTCATTTTCTGTCTTGTGGTGTCAGTGTTGCTACAATTGCATGTCTTCTATTCTTTAACAGGACATTGCACCTTGTCACTTACTATGTTAATAGCAGGTTTCCAATCATGTTGAATAGGGAAAAATAGCTTTATAAAATGAAATTGTGCCTGGGTATTGACTGGGCCTGAGACCAGGCAGCAGCTAATTATAGATAATTGTGAGGTCCGTCACCTGCACAATAGATGGAAATGTGTGAAATAGAAATGTGTAATGAGAAAACTCAGCCTGAAACAAAGACGAAGAAAATCACATTTTACCCAGAAGATAATAGACGAGTGTATGAATCTTTAAATTCATCAGCTCCCCATAGAGTAGTATAAACTTTAACAATGAGAAAACAGAAGGCTAGTAAAGGTTGAACCACCATTTGTCATGTGTGAAACTGCAGTACATTTCTATTCTTCACTGGTGCTCTGTATTGTATTCTATCACATTTTTTTCAAGATGTAAACGTCACTACAGTAGCTTAATATTAGTGGTGCTTACCTTTTAAAAAGGCTGAGAAGATGAAAAGGCTCTGCTGCATCAAAGCATTCAGATAAAAGGTCAGCCTTGTTTATTGATCATTAGAAAACCTGTCATGTCTTCTCCCTCCACCATCAACGTCACAGTGCTGATATGTTTTTATCTTAAAATACTAAACGTCTTTCATTGTTAGATAAGTGTCCTTTATACTTTTTGTAATGTTGTGGGTGGCTAAAATATTTTCTCTTTGCATATCAAATAGAAAATACAGGATACATGTGCAGTAGTGAGAGTCTCAACATATTTTGAGCTTAGAAAGGCAGGATTACTGCTGCTGTGCAGTAACCCGGCCTTGAAATGAATGGAGAGACTCCAAAAGCAAGAACACTTTGTTTTGGACCATTGATTTCTATATCAAAGTCAGAGGGGTCAGAGCAAAGACGGCAGCCAAATGAATCCATTTGTGTTTAGATGTGATGGAGCCTCGAGGAACTCATCATGACTGCTGTGTGTCTGTCTGCTGTTTGGTCTCTCTGTTTCAGACTGTCTCCACCATGTTTACCCTGAAGCTCTGTTCTCCTTTCTGCTTTGCATCTTCATTGTTGACTCTATATTTCACTGACGCCTCAACCAGACTATTCTAGTGATTATTATTCTAGTGTGTGTGCCGCTAAGATGCCATCTGGAAATAGGTAAAGATCATGATTTTGTTTTAATTGATAACAGGGGGTCTATTGGGTGTGTGCTTCTTTTCATTCACCTAATTAACTGGTATGCTGAATGTTCCCTCTGGTAGACTTTGTTGTGAATACGGTTTAATATGAAACTTTAATACACACTCCCTTACATACAATATTTTGTGAGCAAGTACTGTTACTGTCTATACTAAAGTGACCCTTGGTATAGCCTGTTGTGCATCAGTTTTGTCTGCAGTATTGCTGTTCATGCTCTGTTTGCCTTTCCGTAACAGCAAAGGGTAACATCTGTGGGTCCAGGGTAAAGTAACGAGTTATTGGGATATCCATAAGTCACTTCATGCTTATGCACAGTGCCTCAGCATGAAGAAATGGAGATTTATATATCACATTTTGCATTAAACAGGCCTCTTTCAGTCTGAGAATTTGATTCAAAAAGCATGCATACTGTATATGGCCAGTGGCAAATAAGGTAATGAAGACAGAAACGTGCAGAAACTTTATGATAAAATGTATTGTCAGACAGCACAGACTTCAGCACACAGAAGAGTGTAAAAGGTGTGGTTGAGGTTTTATTGAAAGTGAAATTTAGCATGTGCTCTGACACACAACAGTTTTCCATCCATTTTTATTTCCAATAGTTGGGTATAATTACTGACCATGTAGAGAGAGAGAGCAGCAGAGTGGTTGTTTACTTATTGAAGCTCAGCCTGGGGTTGGGGGTTGTGCATAAAAAAGAGGTTAAGTTGCCCTGAACATACAGCTGGTGGTAAAAGACAGCATGCAGTCCCCTGCCTCTCTCACATGTCTGCCTGACAAGACAGCTGACACATTTAAGTCATTGTCTCGCCACTCTCCCTCTGTGGTCGCACACTTGAAGTGCAGCAGATTGAGTTTCACTGACCTCCTACCTCTTCTTCACAATCTCCCCTTCCCTCCAGCCGATCGGCATCTCTCTCCTCAGCCTCATCTCTCTCTCGCCCCCTCCCTCTCTGTATCCTATTTTGTGAACCAGAAAGAGGGGGCCGATTGGGTTTCTCTCCTCTACCGACTGGCCGGTGTATGCCTGTCTCCCTCCCAGTGGCCTAGACTCTGGCAGGGTCAGGTTGCTCTGAGCCAGCATCGTTCAGTCCAGGTCGCAGACGACAAAACATCTCGAACCTTAATGGCTCTTCCTGGCAATATTTCATATTTTATATATATTATTTTAAAGTATGTGGAGCAGTGTTGTTCCTCTTTTGACGTTGGAGTCAGGCCAGCTAAGCTACGGGTGCACTCAGAGACTGTCTGGTCTATATTCATAATGGGTCACAACCTGTGGCTACATGAGCTGCATTGTAGCCGTACAGTCCCAGCTGTGGAAGCCACATTGAGTGTAATTATCTGTAATTTTCTCCTTTGTGTGCAGCCTGCCTATATTTGATGTGTAGTTGCAGTGATTCCTCCTCTTATTATTTATCAAACACCTGTTTTGTTTTCGTGTGTTTCTTCTAAAGACTGCCTGACATCAGTTAACCCCCTGACCTCTGCCTTTATCAAACAACATGCATATTCATGAGACAGAGGACCACATATTTAGTAGGCTTCAATTCGAGGCCAACCAACCCACATGTCCTTATCTGTCTGTGAAATGACTGAAACCTCACTGTGCATGGGATCCCAATTGGCTGTGTACGTTTAAAAGACATAAATCCAGTATCCACTATACTTAATCAATTTCCCCTTTTTTTAACTGCTATGTCTTATATACATGATCTTCTGCATTACAATCGGAACAGAAAGAAATACTGACAGGTGGCCCTTATTAGTTTCCTTCCTAGATTGATCTTTCCTGACAGATTTAATTAATATTTTAGAGGGAGGATATTGTAATCCCAACATGAGACATGGGCTTTACAAGAGGAAGTGTGCGGTGCCAAAACGTTCTGATCTTCCTCATCTTTTCTCGAAGAGTTGCTACACATGTGAGACCAAAACACTGTCGGAACCTCTCAGCTCCTTCAGTGATCCTGCAGGTTTAGTAGGTCTCCCCGCCATTCAAGCTCTTGTGCAGTTCACATTTCATTTCCGACCCCTGCTTAGTTTTCCTGAAACTGGACGCCGGGGCTGATTAATAAAACATCCATTGTGTGCTGCTGGCTGATCACCGGAGCCCTGTCAGCTGTATAAGTGGTGAAAGGCGACATAATCTCCCCCAGAACAAGATCTGGACTGAGATTGAGGCACAAACAACAGAGAAAGGCACACAGCAGGAGGACCACAAAAGCCTCAGGAGCAGCATGTTAAAACCCCAGCAGCACGGGGAGCTTCTCCTGCACGACTCCCTGCCGGTTTTTGGGAAGCCGTGGTACTGGCAGCGCAGAAGCAGCGCCATGGAGAGCACCCGCAGCCTGGCACAGGTCATCATGGAGATGCGCGATGAGATCAAGAAGCTGGAGGAGGAGAACCGAGAGCTGCGGGGAGACTACGGTCAGCAGACATTTTGGGCCATGCGAGGGGAAGCCGGCCTGGGGTCTTCAGCAGCAGAGCAGCGGGTGGGAATGGAGGAAAACCCCTATGTGAACCTGAGGCGAAACGTGTCTGCGCCGGTCCTGGAGGGACAACACAAAGGTACAAAGACCTGTTACTGCACAGGTGGCAGCTTTTAAATGTCTATTTTTCTTTTCATAATTTTTTTAATAGTGCCATAGACAACAAACGTTATGAAACATTCCTATAGCAGGAAGTGATCTGCTCCACGATGAAAGTGAAATTTAAAATGTAGACTATTAGCTGTTGAACTAATGCACGTCGTCTTTACACCACGTGGGAGTTTTCATGTACTATGCACTATGATTTAACATTTGCAAGAGTCGAGATTTTAGTCCTTAGTTTTGGTAAAACACCACAAACACTGGATCCTATTCCCATAATGCAACTCATTACTAGAGCATTTGTACAGAAACGCAATATGTAATCACAGAAATGGCAGCAAAATGTGAGAAAGGACAAGAAAACCATGTATTTATTTTAAGACTTTTATTACATTCATTACTTTACAAGATAACATGACATTTAAATAGACAACAGAAAATGTCCTCAGGATCTATCTCTGAACTGTGGAAATGAATCCATTCCAATGCATCATGTTCATGTTATTTCACAGAGAACACGGTCATGACTGTCCGGAGGTACTCTATCAGCTCCAACCTGTCAGGGGTGACCATGAGCGAGGGAAGGACTGATGGGGCACAGCGGAGCGACTCTGGATGGGGGAGACCACAAGAAGAAATCCAGCACGGGAATGGCATGTTTGAGAACTCAGCCGGAGGAGAAGTGGGCAAAGTTACCAACAGGCGCTCCCTGCAGGAATATGTGCACAAAAACAGGTACAGACAGGCATGCCATGCTCATTTTATACCAGAAATCTAGCAACAATCTTGAGTAAAGTTTGCTTTCAATTTGACACCGTAGAGATTTAATCCCATCAAATGCCAGTTTTAATGTATTTGAAGCTATGTTTTCTCCCACTAGGCTAGAAGTTATACAACTTTCCCTAAGATCTAGTTTTGCGGCCGTATAACTCTTGTGATTTCTTTGACCCTGTAGGGCCAAGGTAAAAACTGTCACATTCCTTATACCTGTGGATGACATTTACACCAACCGGCCGGTTCTGACCAAGCACCAGGAGGAGCCTAAAATCACAGAGCTGGCTTCCATAACTGAGACAATATCCTGAGAGAAGAAGCAGACCTTTTAAAGACTGTGGTTGTGGACAAAAGCGCACACATGAACTGAGTGTCCGTGGCCTCAGAAGAGGTTAGCCTCTTTATTTAGGTCAGTGTAGATTGGGCTCTTACTGAGTGAGCCAGCAGACCGATTTTATCACACCTGACCACACAAACAGAACACTCTGGTTACAGGTGTCGTTTTCATCCAGCCATGGCAATCCAGGCCCGGGCAACAGTGATGAGACACAGGACCTTCTGCAGCGAGGATCTGATATCTGGACTCGTCTCCCAACCTGGGGTGTCATTTGTGGAGTGAGACACACACCTGCAGGTGACAGCTCTTTTATGGACTCCGGTCACCGACTCAGGCCTCGTGAGCAACATCACACTAACAGCGTAAACTTAAATGGGTGGTCGAGGGGCCACGCGTGCATTTAAACACGTGCCCTGTTTCTTGACAGTGTACCCAAAGGGTGTATTTGTTTTTATTCTAAATCACCCACTGTAGTTTCTTGTATATATACAAGTGTTTGGAATACTAATATGAGAATTAATGTAAGGCACCTTTAACAGTCATTATAAGTATTGCCTGTGATATATGCTGTGTTATGAATTGTTCTGCTAAATCTTTAGAGGCTCATATATTGTTACCATTAAATTCCTTTCTTGTCCTTATTATGGGTCAGTATAAAATTGGTGCTTCACATTAGTAAAAAGTTAACCTTTTGAAGTTCACATTTGCTGTATTCTTGTTTAGGCATCAGCTGAAACTCATGAGCCTGCACAATGAGCCATTAGCCAAAATGAATGATACAGCAAAGGGACCTCAAAGAACAATGAGTACAGTTTACCTCTAGTTGGATATACTGCAGATTTTGCTGGTTTAAATGCACCAGGTGAACAACACTGTACACACATCATCACTGTATCCAAAAAGCGAAGGAAAAGTGTCCATACAATTTATAAATCACTGTCAGGGCAAATTGCTTGTATTATTTAATATGGCAGACAGATACATGAGCTACATGCAAAGCATACACTGCTGCATCCAAAGTATCACACTTTGTATTTTACTCAAGGGAAACACTGACAATGCTACAAAAAAAAACTGTCAATGGCTGGTCAGTATCAAGGGCACGTGTTAAATATGCTGCACCTTGGTTGATAAATTATTTATAGTCAATCAGCCATTCTGCAAGTAATTACCTGCTCACAGGGCCACACAGAACCAGGTTCAGGTGGTTCAGGTGTTTGCTTTGATTGTTGGTTTCCACCGCACCGGTAATCAACTGTTGATCCTCTTTGTCCACATGGCTGTCACTGTATATGCTGTGCATATTTGTTTCCTCCGAGAATTTGACTTCTGTTTGGCTGGGTTCATCTGTATCTTTTAACTGGTCTAGAGCTCCATCCTCTGACTGATCATTGGTGTGCAGGCTTCCGTAGCTTTCTGAGTCCCGGGGCTTGATGGATGGGCAGGTCTGGGGTTTAGACATATGTGCTGACGGCAGGGGCTCAGTCAGGCTGTCTCCATATTTCATAGGGCTCAAGCAGAGGTCATCCCATACACTATTTTATACATTTCCCTCTTCTACTAGCTACAGTTTGTGTGACAATATTATATTTCCTAAATAAGCCTCTATTATAGGCTGTAGGATACTTGTTATCTTGGGGAAAATCAAAATAGTTTTGGTAATTTGAAGTACGGCAGCCCGTAGGGGCAGTTTTAACTTTGCCATTTTTCTGAATTCTTGCAGCCACAATACAGGACTCATAGCCTATATTCATACATTTAAAATGTGTATTTTCAAAATGTACGTGGCTAAACATTTTTCTAGACTAACTTATATATATTAATATTTTGTCAAGAGTATTTAGAAAAATCTGTCACAACATTTAAAGCAAAAAAAACATAACACTGTTGGAGTGAATTGAATTAGTTTGCTTGAAGGTATGTACATTTAGCCTAAAATAGTATAATGAAGCATAAAGCCTGAAGATTGTGGTAAAACCGTTGCAGACAATTTGTTTGAAGGTCGCTATGATCTTGTTCTGGTCCAGTGCCTACTGACACCATCACACTAGCAGGCACATCATTGGCATATCCTCAAAAATTAACACTGCCAAGGCTGGTTGGTCAATGAATAAGCTGATGCATTTGTCACAAAACAAATGCCAAAATAAAAAAAGCCCAGTGCAAACAATTTATTTCTCAGAATGTTTTCACTCAAAATACGCACAAAATAGGTTGGATTGGCAAAAAAGTAACAACTCGTAGAAGTAATTAAATATTATGATCACAACACATGCATGAATATACTGTACACACATACAGCAAGACACATTTTCATATCATTGGGCCAATCAAACTGCAGAAACGTGTCAAAGTATTTCATCCCGTCAGCTTCTTTACACTACCACTGGCTGCTGCATCCACTTTATAAAGATTTGAAAATCTGTAACTATCTACCAACCCCAGCAATGTTTTAGCACCATTTGTTATTAAATAATTTTATTTTTCTCTGCGACTCATTTAACTCCAGGATGTGCTTTACCATAAAATTTGTTTCCACACACAGAAAACTACATGATAAACTAAAACGAAGCCCTCATTGGATCTTTAATAAGACAGATAGCCAAGTTGTGATTGTGAGCTTTCATGCCCTCTGCTGGTAAAAGACTTTGTAAAAAAAAAAAAAAAAACTGCTACAAGTAAATGTTTGAGCCAAAATGCTCCATAAACAGAAAATACAGTTTCTTTAATGGTATTTGTAAAGAATAACTCTAGTATCAATTAAAGTCCTCTCTTCAAAACAGGTCATTAGACACCAAGATGACTAATCAGACAACAAATTGACCTTGTTTTTATAAAATGCACTTTGGGTGGACTGGACTACAATGTAGTGTGTTACAGTGTTTCTAATAGAGTAAAATATATATATATATCATAGGTAATAGGTTCATGAACAGATGCTTGCTGTAAATCAGCAGGTCTGTGATATTCTGTAGTGATCATCAGTCAGTGGCTGTGTTGATGGCAGATAGCACCTACAGGATTAACCTAATGTGCTGCATCCGTGTCCTGGTGGGGTTCACGTCCGTAACGAGGTCTGCAGAGCCTTCATGTCCCTCAGCAGCCTCAGGTTCCTTTCGCTTCTCTCTCCTGGTCTGACTTTGACTGCTCCTGCAGAGCGACCTCTAGCAGCGACTGTGGAAGTCACACTGACGTCATTCCCACTGTGCCGCCTAGAAGTTGCCTCCTTTCTTAACTTCTTCATCTAGAGGAGACAAACAAAGGTAAGGACACATCTTACTTTTGCAGTTTGGATGTGAGTGAACTGAACTGTTTGTGTGCGGGGACCTACCTGGGTTTTGTGTTTGTAGAGCTTACTGATCTGCTCTCCTTTCCTCTCCATTTTTAGCAGCAGCCTCTCCTGCTCCCTCTGAAGTTCTTTCCTTTCCTGAGCAGAAACACTGTCCTCCACCTGCCTCATCAACTCGTCTTGCTCCCTGAATGCACACACAGAGAAATGCAATTGAACACTATTCTAAGCAATTCACCCCTTAAAGAGCTCATATGTGACTACACTCACAAGCTCATGAGGCGCAGCTCCCCCTGTAGCGCTTGCAGCAGGTCCGACAGCTCCTCCCCGCAAGCGGACGAGGAAGAAGAGGAACTGTCTGAATGCCGGCGACTACTTGTCTCATAGCTGTTAGAGAGGACACGGCTGTTGCAGAGGTGTGGCTGGTGTCGCTTCAGGAGAGACAAAACGGACTGGACGTTTGCTCGGACCGAGTGGCTGCAGCCTACTGACTGAAAGTCAGGCAGGAGAGGAGAAAGATACTCGAAGAGAGAGGCAGAGAGGGCCGGTGTAAGGGAAGTGCGGCATTAGAAATGAAATTACATTTTGATCCGATGCTAAAACCCCAAATTCGTATATGCCCATACTACCGTTCCAGCAACAAAAGGTACATCTCCGAGGCTCAGTCTATAGTGTGGCTGTGTGTAGGACGACTGCTGTGAAGACTTCTGGAAAGAGAAAATCAACATAAACGAGTGTAAGATTCACATGAAAATGCAAATTTGAGAGTATGAGGTGAGACTGCAACTATGGATTGTTTTTGTTATCACTTAATGTATCAAATTTACGGATTAATTTTCTGACTAAACACCCAAAGAAATTAATTTCATAATGACACCAAGCAGAGAAAAGAAAGAAATTCTTCTTAAAATGCTTTTTTGAGAAACGAAAGCAGAGAAAATGCAACTTACATAAATGTTACGCTATTTAAAAAAAAAAAAAGAGATCAGGATATCCTACCGAATAATCTTAAAATTCCTCACTACTTGATTCAACATGACACTCACAGATGTAGAGAAGCACTTGACTGCAGCCGTCTTGTCACATTTGTTCAAACATCTTTTTATAAAAGAGGAAAAACAACATCTTCAGTGCGCTCAGACAGAACTGCCCCCTGTGGAGGTCTTTACCTTTGAATTGGACTTCTTCTCTTTGGACTGTCTGGTGCGCAGGCCAGGTGACACTGACTGCAGCAGAATCCTATTGGCCTCCAAACCTGTCTGTAGCTGAGGCGCGCACACACACGCACACGAAACGCAACATTTACTTTTAACATAAAGCATATAGTAGCTTATAAGACACAATACAATTGTGAGTGCAAGCTAGTGCAGCTAAAGGGTAATACAAATCAAAGCCTTGTTACCTGATTGGCCTTATCCTGGACCAGTTTTCTCTGGTGCTCCTCCTCCTGTAGTTTAATATCCAGCTCCCGAATCTTCCTCTGACATATTCACATACACACACTCATCATTATTGTGGTACCTCCCATCCCAGGTTTATGGCCTTCATGTGGACATACACTAAATTGCAAGCAGTTTTACTGAAGAGTGACTTTTCCCTCCTAAACTCTTGAGAGCTGAAGAGCTAAAAGTAAACAATAAAATAAATTTGTATCAAATATATGTGTTTAATTTTGTTTTATTACCCCTTTAATTAACTTGTGACCCACTCAAGTTGTTTCTTGGGAACCGATGTGGCGGTCCTGACCCCTAGATTGGGAACCACAGCCCTACATTTTTGGTGCCTCAATGTGTGTCTTTTGGCCATGGCTTCACAGGGCTTTTTAATCAATGTCTTGTTAGATATGTTTGCAGACAGACAGGCTGTGAGCAAGCCTGAGGAGTTAGTATCATTTGGCCTTCATAGAAATGTACAATTTTGAACCAATGCACCTAAGCAGCTGGGGTCAGTAACAACTCTAACTGGCACGTCACTGCGTCTGTGTGTGCACCTCAGCGTTGTTTTGTGTGCGTGTCAGCCGAAGATACTCCTGCTCCAGTCGCTCCAGCTTCTCCAACTGGGCATGCCCAGACACTGTGTCAGACTGTTGATCCGCTGACTTGGCTGTCTCCGTGGAAACCTGAAAGTGTAGAGAACAATTAATACAGTTATACCCATCTACTCCCTCACACACGAGGCTTTTACTCCAAAACACTGCATTCATGCGCAAGTGTTTTCCTTGAACATTTTTAAGTCTTAGCGTCTATATCACACAGAGGAACACTGGGTTAACCTGCTGTTTGAGCAGGCTGGTCCCGTCTGCCTTGGCATTGCGCAACATCCTCCTCATGTGGTCCAGCTGTCGCTCCAGCTTCACGCAGCGAGACTCTGCAACAGCCAGGTGGGAGAGCAACACTGTGGAGAACAATGAGATGCCATGAGGTACAAAAAAGAAAAGATAAAATGGAAACATAAATAATGTCAGCTAAAACTTTATTATATCTCGTTCACACACCCACCTTGGCTGCAGTTGGACTGGCCACTCACTTGTCTTTCTGTGTCTGGCTGATCGTTTAAGAGCCTCTGTGTGACTCCATCATGCTGCGGATGTGTGCGTGATGCGTCTTTCCCCATAGTGTGCAGACTGAGCGCTGCATGTCCTTTCTCCAACTCCAGCCTCCTGATCTTCTCCTGGAGGCTCCTCAAGGCAGACAAGATCGCTGTACACACAGTGTGTGAGAGATTACATGCAAAGAATGTGATGAACATACGGATACATTTCAGACAATTTTAGGGAATGATTAGTCGTGGTTTAATAAGAAATGATTTTTAGTTTTGGTCGGAAGAATGGGAGGGAAGGAGAGGAACCTAGAGAGGATAATGGGAAAGAATGAATAGATGTCAGTGCAGCGGAGACATTCAAGTAGTGCGGCGTCATGTTGCACATGGATGTAACCATGGAGCTCTTAAACACCACAATGCCTGAATGGGAAAAAAACACACACCTACACACCTACACACACACACACACACACACACACACACACGTTAAAGTTACCTGCACTGCTGGTCTCTGGGAATGCCTTGCTGGGTAATGATGGGCGACATAACTTAAGTGTGTGTGCTTGTGGTGTGTGATGCACAAGTGTGTTGATGAAGGGACGGTGAGCAGGATAGTCTTTATAAGATGTGAGTGACTGGCTGTCAGATGCTACGCCACTGTGTGGTGGTGGAGGGCAGGGCACCTGCAGAGAAACAGCGCTAAATCTTGAGCAGCATCAGCAAAGTCTGTTAAATTCACGCTCTACCTGAACTTAATGCTGCAACATGATTTGTTTGTACTGCTCGAGTCGAATAAAACACACCAAGGTGAAACTTAAGTTTACTTTTCTAGGTTTGCAACATCAGCTGGTCTTGAGTCGTAGCAACTGCTGCTAGGTAGCTTTCCGCATCAGTCTAGCGGCGGTGAACAGCTTTTATGCAGCATTTTTAAGTTATATAAGGCAAAATATAGTAACGCTACCTTCCCCCGCGTAACATCAGTAGCGGGCGTTTTTGACAGCGTCTCCATTGACACGCAGCCAATCCAGTCTGCCTCGTTTGCGCGGAACCAGGGAGTGAAGTCATGCACAATACGCTGACGTTAGTTTAAAGTAAAGCTACAGCCAATGGCTTTTTAATTACGACCGACAGGCTGCTAGCTAAGCGCCGCTTCTGCAGCTGCCAGTCATATGGAAACATATATAACCCAGAGTTTCTGAGGGGTTTGAATTATATTAACTCCAGCCTGGCCCGTCGGGCTCTGCGCACATACACATCACCGTGACACCGTACGGACCGGCGAGCCTTTCTGACTAAAACAAAGGCACACCGCTCGCTTACCGGAAATGTAGTGCTTTTTCCGCGCAGACTCGGCAGTATAGAACGACGATGCGCCAAAATAAAACTACAATACCCATGAGCCATCTGCGAGGGCCGGGGAGAGGGTTTGCGAGACTTGCCGGGATTTTTTTTACGGCGAGTTTACAAACTCTGGGACTTAAAGAGGAGGTGGGTAGCATGCAGTGTTTCTCCCACGTTGTAGCTTGGAGCACACGCACAACAGACACTTACCTAACGTTTAATACGCATATTAATTGTAGGTTAGATGCACACGACGCGTAAACACAAGCTAGGTCTGCGTTAGCAGTCGCGTTGATAACGTCCATTTCAAGAGTTTCTGGCAAATGTGAAAGCTAACGTTGACTTCAGGCACAAATCCGCACAGCAGTTTACCTTCCAGTTAGCTAAACGTAGCTGTTAGCTACCACTTTACGAACTGGCTGTCAGTTAGCTAGCTATTACACAATATAACACAATGTATCGTACTAACATGCAACGTTATTGGTCGGTCGTCCCGCTTTTATTAACATGTCTTTCTGTTAGAAACCCCGACAAAAAATTACACTAATGAATTTATGACGTTTCTTACTTACTACTTTCTTACTTACTTACTTAATGAATGTGTCTCTATTTACTGACTTGGTCGTGATATGCTTGATTTCCTAGCTCCCGAAATACGTTAGCAACATTTTGTAACGTGTTCGCTGTGGCATTAGTAGCCGCTGTGACACGTTTGGAGCATCTAAGAAACAAAATCACTTCTGTAACGTTTCTGCAGCAGTTTCAGGGCTAAATGTAACATTGCTGCCATTTCCTGCAGGGAAGCCTTTTGCTGACCACCTGTCGGCTGTAAACAGATCTCCCGTCATCCCACATCATCATCATGTCCTCGGACAACACCTTGTGAGTCAGAAATATATCTTTAAAACCAAATATATTGTGATTGTGCTGGTTGGTTATTAACAGAGCTCCTGGAATATTCTAATGAATAATAAATCATGTCTATATCTAGGTAATGTACAATGCAGTCTAATATACAAGGTCAGAATAATCTAATGCGTGAGCTGCATTGCTTTTTAATGACTGTATTGTGTGTGATGTTTTTTTTTTTTAGGGATGATGAGAATACCTTCAAGATCCTCATCGCTACAGATGTTCACCTGGGTTACCTCGAGAAGGATGCTGTCCGTGGCACTGATTCCTATAACACACTAAATGAGATCCTGAGCTGTGCCAAGACAAATCAGGTACGTGTAAGTTGACAGATGGAGTCAGATGGATGTATATATCTGTCTGCTTGAATGGACATCCCAGAGCCCACCTGTTCTAAATGCCCGCTGCTTTCTTTTTGTCTGCTTGCAGGTAGATTTCATCCTGCTGGGTGGCGATTTGTTCCACGAGAACAAGCCGTCACGACGATGCCTCCACAAATGCATCACTATGTTGAGACAGTACTGCATGGGAGACTCGCCCATACAGTTCAACATCGTCAGTGACCAGACCATTAACTTCAACACTACCCAGTCAGTATCGCAGCCGCTGTGTCTGTGTTGTCATTCATGCATTACATTGTGTTTTTGTTGAATGAATGTTATATTAATATTGTTGTGTATGTGCTGATGTGCTGTAGGTTCCCCTGGGTTAACTATCAGGATGAAAACCTGAACATCTCTATTCCTGTGTTCAGCATTCACGGTAACCACGATGACCCAACTGGGGTGAGTTCTGTGCAGCATAAATGAAAATCATTAGGCACAGAACAAGATCTTAATATGGAAGGATTTGCATTTGTGTGAGTCTGTTTCATTGTTCCTGTATCTTTGTTTTAATGTCATGGTTCTTTTGTTTTCCTCAAGGCTGAAGGTTTGTGTGCGTTGGATCTGCTAAGTGCTTCTGGTCTTGTCAATCACTTTGGTCACTCCCAGTCAGTGGAGAGGATAGAGATTAGCCCCATCCTCATGCAGAAAGGCAGCACCAAGCTAGCCTTATACGGTCTTGGTAAGTGACTGCTTTATGTATTCTTCATCTGCATTTTTCTAGGATTCATAAAAAACAGAATTGTTGTTTTAGCCTAAATTGTGTGCATGTGTGTGTAGGCTCCATCCCAGATGAGCGCTTGTACAGGATGTTTGTCAACAACCAGGTAACGATGCTTCGCCCCAAAGAAGACCAGGATGAATGGTTTAACCTCTTCACCATCCACCAGAACAGGTGCATGAATGCATGTGTGTGTGTGTTGTTGAAAATCCACTAGAATAGAATAGAATGGAATGCATTTTTGTCTTGCAGTACCAAATGCTAAAAGATTAGAGATACGTGTCAGACTGTCATACTGTATGCCTCTGTATCTCAGACCATGTCCTTCGACAGAATAGAAGATGTGTGCGGGAAGGGAGGAAATTGTGATTGTGAAATTTTGACATTGTTTTTAAAGAGTAATAGGTTTGCATGTTATCCATGAATTGTGGCTGGTAAATCTATACCACATTACCTCACAAAGCCAGGCCTAGTTTATCATTTTAGGATTTAAATAGCTATATTATTCAGTGTCACTCTATGTTGTATTTGTTTAATTTTTATTTTCTGTCTGTTTTCTTTTTCTAGGAGTAAGCATGGACCCACAAACTACATTCCTGAGCAGTTCCTGGATGAATTTCTTGACTTGGTGGTGTGGGGTCATGAGCACGAGTGTTTGATAGCACCAACAAGAAATGAACAGCAGCTCTTCTATGTGACACAGCCTGGCAGCTCTGTAGCCACCTCCCTGTCCCCTGGAGAGGCAACCAAGAAGTACAAATAAACATGCACATACACAATGGATGGTAAACTATATTCTGAGTGTGTTTTTAAGTGATGAAGTAGCCAAAACATTCTGTTTGTGTGGATCTAGGCACATAGGGCTGCTGAGGGTGAAGGGTCGTAAGATGAAGATGGAAAAGATCCCCCTAAAGACAGTGCGTCAGTTCTTAATCCAAGATGTGGTGCTGACTGATTACCAAGACCTCTTCACACCTGATACACCCCAGGTCACAAAGAAGGTGGAGAACTTGTGCTATGCAAAGGTAACACTCACCAACAAACACACAGAGCCGGTCTTGCATCTAGAGCTCAGTCGTCTTACTCTTCTTATATCTTTCTCTCTGTCATGCTGTAGGTCACAGAGATGTTAGAAGAAGCTGAAAGAGAAAGACTTGGATGTCCGCTCACCCCAGAGAAACCTCTTATTCGCCTCAGGGTAAGATGGACACACTTGCAGCGTGTGCACACACTCCCCTTCATATTAACACTACATTCAAATTCATCGTCTTCATCGCCTTCCCCAGGTGGACTACAGTGGAGGCTTCGAGGCATTCAACACTTTTCGCTTCAGTCAGAAGTTTGTGGACCGAATAGCCAACCCCAAAGACCTCATTCACTTTCTCAGACGTCGTGAGCAAAAGGAGGGCATCAAAGGTCTGGCACCGACTAAATATACTGCTATGGATTTACAGCATACACCATAGATCGATGTGCCATATTGTTTATTTGACGTGTTTAAATCTTTGTGCTTTATAGATGAGGTCAGCGTTGACTACAGCAACCTGTTAAAAAACACTGCAGTTGAGGGGCTGAGAGTGGAAGACCTGGTTAAAAAGTACTTTGAGGCAGCCGAACAGGTACTGTACAAACACTGATTCACATTCACATTCTTACCGGGTGTCATAACACTTATTTTCATCTGTTGTTTCTGCAGTGTGTTCTTTTGAAACGTGTGTGTGCATATCTTCACAGACAGTGCAGCTGACGCTTCTGACTGAGCAGGGCATGGGGAAGGCCATTCAGGAGTTTGTAGACAAAGACGAGAAAGACGCCATTGAGCAGTTGATCACTTACCAGTTAGAGAAGACACAGCACCACCTCCAGGCCAGAGGAGTCACCACAGAACAGGATATAGATGCAGAGGTAAGGGACTGGGGACTGCATGGGACGTAGGACAAATGAAGTTGATGTTGTATGACTTTATAAGAGTGCATGTTTTTTACATTTCCAGATCCGGTTATTCAGAGACTCCAAAAAGAACACGACTGAGGAAGAAAATGAAATCAGAGATGTAAGTAATGAATGCACACAATCCTCAAATGTTGTGTCGTCTGTTGTGTCTAACTGTGTGGGCTTTATCTTGCTCTTCCTCAGGCTATCAACAGAGCCAAAGCTCAGCGTTTGGAGCGTGGCAAGGACCTGGACATATGCGATGAGCTTGCTGATGTTGCTATGGACTCTGACGAAGGCTCAGCCCCGTGCCCTCCCCCCACGCGAGGGAGAGGAGGCAGGGGGCGGGGTGGCCGGGGAAGGGGGAGAGGTGAGCTATCATATTATCTGTCACAAATATGAAGGGAAAATTGATGCGCAGAGAGAAATACACATTGATAAATAGACGTTCCAAAGGTTTATTCAATAATGTCACCTTGGAACAAGGCAGTGACTCAGAGCAAACACACCACTGACTGCCTGAGTGGCAGCTTACAGCAAACATTTACAGACACACAGTGACTGCCTACCAGACTGTTGTGTAAGGGCGGTGCAGAACCACTGCTCTGTGTACACACTAGTTAATTGCAAAGGAAATCAGCGACATCAGTTAAACAGAATGTACACTGTTCAAAAAAAGTAAAGGAACTCTTTTTAAGCAGAGTATAGCATCAAGTCAGTTAAACGTCTGGGATATTGATCTGGTCAGTTAAGTAGCAGAGAGGGGTTGTTAATCAGTTTCAGCAGCTTTGGTGTTAATGAAATTAACAACAGGTGCACTAGAGGGGCAGCAATGAGACGACCCCCAAAACAGGAATGGTTTTATAGGTGGAGGCCACTGACGTTTTTTCCCCTCCTCATCTTTTCTGACTGTTTTCACCAGTTTTATATTTGGCTAGGGTCAGTGTCACTACTGGTAGCATGAGGCGATATGTGGACCCTACAGAGGTTGCACAGGCAGTCCAACTCCTCCAGGATGGCACATCAATACGTGCTGCCAGAAGGTTTGCTGTGTCTCCCAGCACAGTCTCAACAGCATGGAGGAGATTCCAGGAGACAGGCAGTTACTCTAGGAGAGCTGGACAGGGCAGTAGAAGGTCCAGCAGCAGGACCGGTATCTACTCCTTTATGCAAGGAGGAACAGGATGAGCACTGCCAGAGCCCTACAAAATGACCTCCAGCAGGCCCCTGGTGTGAATGTCTCTGACCAAACAATCAGAAACAGACTTCATGAGGGTGGCCTGAGGG
>JAVQJF010083834.1:0-10216 GCA_036023855.1 Gadopsis marmoratus | reverse complement strand
ATATATATATATATATATATATATATATATATATATATATATATATATATATATTTTATGTTTTTTCCCCCAAATTTAGCATATTACATATTCAGTATATTTGGAGACCTTGGGATCCCCACTAGAATTCAAAATGAAGTTCAACAAAGTTTGACTGCACAGCATGTGTTTCTAATGACTGTGGGCCAGTGGGGTTAAAGATGTTCAACCAAGATACACAAGCAAATACAAATGCTCTCCTTCTCATTCATTTCCCACTTCTCAGTTTGTCACATTCCCAGATACAGACTGTAATCTCTGCGGTCTGTATTTTTGTTGGAAACTATCTGGAGGTTGACTGAGATTTTTAATTATGACGCCTTGTATATATTTGTTGCTGTGCAAATGCTGCTGCTTGGTTTGAATCCAAAGAGGTTGCCGCTCACTAACAACACAACCACAAGCTACTGCTTCATTCACAGCTCCACCATTCAAGGCAGATGCTGACATGCATCAAATGTTTTCAGTGAGTAGTGAGCAATTCTGTAATGGCACTTTTCACTTCCTGAAAGACCAAATATTCCTTAAAAAGAGGCCCGAAGGGAATGTCACATGTTGCATAGGGTACACACCTTGTAGCTAACTTAATACTGCATGTGTCTGAATTTTGTGACATTTGATTTTGCCTCCTTATTAGGCCATTTGACCACCAGTATTGTACTGGTTGTTGGTGGTTCAGTTTCTAAAGTAAAATACACTGATAGTAAAAAGTGCCAGTTCAGCCAGTAATGTTCTCTTTCAACTCGTGTGTTATGTCCTAAATACCATGCCGCCATGCTCTGTTGTATGTATATGATACTGTATGTGTCATGCTCTACTCATTCTCATGCATATTCATTTGCTTTTCTGTGTGCATTTGTTTTGACATTGCGCTCTTTGTTTTTTGTTCCATGTTTTTCTGCATGTGGCTCATCCGTAGCTTTGTACCAATGGCTAGAAGCAGACCGCCAAGGCAAGGATCCTGATACTGCAGCTACAGGTAAAACACCATCAACTGATCCCCACCCTCATAACAGAGCGCTACATCTCACTGCATGCCATCCTGCTTTTCAGTTGCTCCCCTACACCTCATAAGCTTTGTGATCTAATATAATTTAAAGTACCAATGTGATTTCACTCTGGAAAATAAATGGGGTCAGTTTCTGACATATGAAGATTTGCTGCTTTTCTCCTTTTTATATCACAGTAAACTGAATATCTTTAGGTTTTTGACTGTAATTGGCTGTTATAGGAAGATAGATGTGTGTCTCATCAGCCTATTTATATTGTATTTTGAAGATAAAATAATAGATTTGATTGGAGGTCCATTACCTTGGAGCTTAGCAAATGTGGGTATTTTGCCAACCTGAAAGTGGATCCAAAGTGGAACTAGCTGTTAGAACCCGATCTTAAATGTGAAGAATGAGTTCTGTGAAAGTAAACTTAGTTGATCATTTATTCATATGTTAATCATAAGTTGTTTGCATACTCATTTATATTTAGTAATTAATAGTAGTTAGTAGTTTTAGTTGAATTTTTGTCTTCGGTCTTGATGATCGACCCAGTCTAACGTGTGTGTATGCTGAGCAACCTGACTCGTGTATAAAAGGTCAGCTATATGGGGGAGTAGGTCCTTTATATGGAGATGTACGTCAAGGGTCCTGATATGTTTTTAGAAAGTTCCTATAGGTCTAAACCTATCGAACTATGTAACACTGACCAATGGAAAAGAGTTTCTTGGTTTCCAGAATGCTACATAATCTGTATTCTTGTATGTTCTTTTGGAGATAGCTGATTACTTCTGATTGTCTGTCTTCAATTGTACAATACATCTTTGTCAATGACCTGTAAGTGTGTTTTTATACTTATAGGCTGTTGTCCACGACAAAATTCATCATCAGACAAATCAATTGACAGCATAAACAGCAATAACTGTGTGTGCCTCTGCCTCCAGCAGCTGCACCTAGATTACACCCTTCAATCCATTTCATCCTCTTAGTCTCTCTTTCTATTTCCTTTCTTTGTTGTACAGTATTTGGGTCAGCGTTCTCTGAACATGTAATCCAAATCACTCCCTCCCGTCCTCTCTGGTCATAGTAGCTGCCTATTTTTACTCTCAAAAATCTCCTCAGCCCTGATGAAAGAAATTCAGATGCACTGTTTCCTGCCTCCAGGTTATTGTTTGTCCCTACTTGCAAACTGGAGTAGTGGCACTTAAATGGTAAATGGACTCTTTCTTATATAGCGCTTTTCAACCGAAACAGTTCCCAAAGCGCTGTAGCAGTAATCTAAAGGTAGAACAATAGTCTAATTCACCCATTCACACACCGATGGGGACACAGTTGCCATGCTGGCCTCCACCAGGGGCAACTCAGGGTTCAGTGTCTTGCCCAGGGACACTTCAACATGTGGACAGCAGGGGCTGGGATCGAACCACCAACCCTGGGGTTAATGGACAACCGCACTACCCTCTCAGCCACAGCCTCCACTTAATAAAAGTAGAGGATGGAGATCTTAAACTTCTTCTTCTTCTTCTACTTCTTCTTCTTCTTCTTCTCTTCTCTTCTCTTCTCTTCTCTTCTCTTCTCTTCTCTTCTCTTGTCTTCTCCTCTTCGTACTTCCCCTGTCACCTTCCGTTTGTCATGGTTAAGAAAGAGAGAGAGAGATCCCATGTACGTGTCTTCTTAATTTAAGTGACAACAGTTTGAGGCCATTGTGATACTTTTTGTACGTGCTTCACCATAATCAGATACTTTATCAGGTGTTGTGAATGTCGCCATCCTTCATGTACATTAGGATGTGTAGTGTGTGGGTGCAGAGGAGAGAACTGGAGGGAACAAACCCGTGGCAGGCAGACCGTGACAGGACAGTGAAATGCTTTTACTTTGTGTTCTCCTGGCCTTATTTATAAGAAATCTCACCTGGGTACCTTTTTTCAAGTGTAAGTATTGTGACACTATATATGTTGGTCATTGTGAACAAATCTAATGTACAAAGGCAAACCAGCAGTGAATGTATCTGCTACCAAGTACTGTGCGTGTCTCACAGCCTCTTCATCAGTGAGCCACACTGTGGTTCCTTCATCACCATGACAAGGTTCTCAGTGTCTGCATATCATTCAGGTCTACTGTGGACTAAGTAAAATATATAGGAATGTTGAAAAACGTAAAGTCTTTAATTTAGATTTTTGAATACGGAGGCAGTCTACAAGTTTTAATGCTGCTTGTCTAAAGAGATAAACAGGCTGATGCTTTACAAAAAGTCAAAAATTGATAGACTTACTAAGCAGGGACCGTAAAAAGGAGCTGCAGTGATTAGAGATGGAAACAGATTTGTTTAGAAACTCCTGGCTGTCGCCTGATCAAAGAGCTGATTGGCTCTTTGTTTAGACCACAAACACCACAAATTTTCTGTGTAATTGTAATGTTTAATGCTAGATTGTTGCTATATGTTGGGCAGTAAAGGTTTAGTCTGTTAACAAACATGTATACAATAATAATAATAATAACATTTCTTTCAGCCATAACTATCCGAACGTGGTCTGCAAACCACAGGTAGCTTACAGGTGGATTTTCCCAGGTTTTTACAGGTGGAATCAATCCCAGCTGACATATATAAATAACAATAAAATGTGTCATTCATTTTCTACACAAACAGTTATTATTTTTCTTTTCAAAATAACAAATTAATCAATATTTTGTACATCATGTGGGTAAATAAGTTCCAAACTAAAATATGGGTGAAGCTCGGCACCTCTGATTTAAAGCAGGGGATTGCACTGTCCAAATTCTGGTGCATTGTGATGTCACTGTACTGTATATATGCTTGCTGTGACATTGAATTAACAGTTTGTTATAACTTTAAAAACATAAATGGGAGTCATCACTTCTATTTGTCATTTGATTGTTTTTAATGGCACCAGCAACAAATTTTATATAATTACAAAATAAGTTCATAAACAAATGATGCTACTCTACAACAGTAAATTCAGCAAACTATGCTAGCACTGAACCGGAAGAGTGATTACAGTTACTTTAATATAAATACATTTTGACAGTATGCAACTTGTGTAGTGGAATGTGCCTAAGTCAGAAAGCTATGCAGTATTATGTTTGAAGATGCCTTAGCTAGCTACAGTAACTTAGCTTGAAAAGGGACACTGAGATAGACTCACAATAATCTAATGTTTGTAGCTAGATACAGACACTGATTGCTTCCCCTCCGGTGGGTGTGGTTTTCATAGTTTGACGTGCTCTGTCTATATGCAGATGTGGCCTCACATTTGCAGATAGGTGTAAAGGCCATTGCAGACAAAGAATCATTTGATCTTCACCGATCCTCCTGCCCGATCACCTTTGCACATCATGCTTTGTTTGGTCGACACCCAATTCCACATTAACATTCTAATCTGACCAACAAAGAGAGATATAAATGTTGCATCTGATGCCGGCAGTGGAGATGACACATTTTGCAAAGCTGGAATGATGAGGCTAAGAACAAGCCTTTATCATTTATAAGACAAAACATGTGTAGTTGCATTTTAAGATGTTGAGCTTCTGATCTTCAAGCTGATCATTGTGTGTAGTTCTCTGGTTTTATTGGAGGTTGATACAAATGAGGAAAGGACTAAAACAGACACTTACTAGACTGCGTGAGTGCGTGCGTGTGCGCAGTCCAGCTGCTGACGGAGAGGAATCTCATGCATGCAGTCAATAAAAAGCTCCATCCAGAGTGCCACATGAGGTCATCCTCCCAGTGCTGCTTTTTCTGTCCCTGCACACACAATCTACAGAGCCGGTGTTCCTGACTGTGGGATCCACACCCCTTCAGCCACTTTCCACTGTTCTGGGATCCCTTCTCCAGATGATTCGCAGGATCTTCCAGACGCAACATGAGTTTGGGACAGTTTTTGTACACTTTGTACGAGGTGCTGCTTGGTCCTGGACCTCTCTGTCTTCCTTTAGCTGCAGCTCTGACATGTCGAACTGCACATCCGGTTCAGGGGGGTCTATTAGGATATTGCACTCTCCCAACTCCTGCTCGCTTTCAGGGTTGCTGTATTTCTTCTTCAGATGTTGGTCTTTGTCTTCCTGTGAGCAGGCCAGTTTCCCACAGTGCCCCAGCAACTCCTTGGTGAACTTGAAGGGGTTGGCAATAAAGGCAGCACTTTTTCGGGCCCTTTCACACCGGCATCTCCGATGTCGCTGTGCCCGACAGAGGTCCCTGATCTTTGTCCGTTGGATGGTCATCAGCTGGACCAAGTCAATGCGCTCCTCGTCTCCTGCCTCCTTATACTGGGACTTAAGCGTTTTCATCGCCTGCCTGATGTTGTGGATCCTCACAGATCTTTGGTTCTTAAAGTAAGGTATTTTGGGGCCTTTCTCCTCCTCTTCTCTGAACTGTTCAGCTGCAATGCTGATAATGATTGGTACCATGGCTTGTAGCTTCCCATCAGCTTCTCCTTTCGGCGTTGCCTCCAGAATTTGTTTGACATCTTTGTCAAACTGCTTCCACAGTGAAGTCTTGTTAGCGACAGGCCATTTGATCTGCCTCGTGATAGGTTTGGTGTTCGGCAGATTAGTTTGCAACACTTGGAGGTTCTGGGCCTAGCACCTCCTGCATCTCACAAGGTTGGTCACCTGTGCGTTGTGCTGCTCCCTCTCCTGCCAAACACTTAATTCTTGCTTGGTGAAACACTTCATCACATGAGACATCATTTGTACAAGACACATTCAACTATACAAGTTACAGAAAGATACATACACTTAACAAGTTCATTACTATTTCCCACCTGTGATAGAAACTGTGTGTTAACATGGAATAGTTTGTCAAATGGATATATTTGTGTTACAGCTGCATCATTGACTTTGTCCCATGTCTTCTCATCTGTCTAGGTGAAAACTTTGAACAGAGTCCCCTAAAAAGGACGTTCAAGTCCAAAGTTCTGGCACGCTACCCTGAGAACGTGGAGTGGAACCCCTTCGACCAGGATGCTGTCAACATGGTAGGTGATTGTACCATTATATGGGGAAAATGAGTAGATAAGTGAAAATATAACAGAACAATTTGAGTCCAACAACTCCTCCAGCAGGACAGTGGGAGACCAGCGGGATCATCTACAGAGGAAACTGATTGATTGAAAACCATGAAAGATGATGCTCAGAGATAAATAATGAACACAAAGACATCTTGACAACATAGGGACCTCTAATGAAAGATCTATTTTTTATTAATTCAACCAATCTCCAGTCCTTCTAGTTCACAAAACTAGACCTCGAGTTATTGATAAGTTCTTGAATTTCTTTTTGGAAAGTGTGATGGGGCTCTGCTGAACGTGTTAAACTGTCAGTATGGTGACCTTGTGTGTGTGTGTGAGGTGTTGGGCCCTGGGTGTCTCTCGTAATGGAAGGTCACCACCTATTTTTCCACCTGCCGTGGCGTCTGCATTGCTGAATAATTCAGCTGCGGCTATCGCCTTACGTTGGCATGGATACGGGCCATTATGTAGCAGTGCGGTGTCTGAAACCCAACACCCACGTGATTGCGAGCTGTCGAGGGAAACTGCTGAGAGATATTCTGTAGAAACAGCATTATTTTTATTTCTCTCTTTCTCTGTCTTGTGCAAGACAACAAATGTATTGATTAATCTAAAGATTATTTTTTATTGCTAAATTATCACTCGAATATAACAATTTTCCCAAAATACATAATCAAATACCTAACATTATTTAATTAATATTTCAATATTTTATACATTAATCCTCTCTTAAAAACAAACAAATGTAACAAGAAACAAAGTATGCACTGCAGGGCATTATTCCGAAACGAAAAATATCTGTAATCTCTGTAACAACAGTCTGTTAAACCATTTTCTCACTCATGCATGGACATTAAAGTAAACAGAAAATATAAAATGATGGAATAACAACTTTAGATGACACATAGGGTAAAGTAGCAGCTGTGCAGAAATTACTTTTGACATGTCGCTTCAAGTCTTCGTGCATAGCAGTTGTACTGCTGTGATAAGGCATTTCCAATTTGTAGAGCTTACAGAGCACCACATTGTTGGGTCTCTGTCTGAAATACTCCCACACTTTAGACAATCATAGGCAAGGCTTTTTAGTTGCAACTGTTCTCTAGGGTAATCCAGGCTTTGATCGGGTGCAGACATTGCGACACGCCAACGCACGTTGGAAATCGATGTATTTCTGTTATAGATGACGAGCCCTGTTCATGTTATGTCTTTTTAATCACGTTATACCTTTTTTTTTGTCCTCCTGTCCACACTAAGCCAATATTTTCAACCACCAAAAATGGATCTCTAAACATTAGAAATCTTAATCTGTCACTGTAGTGTGAATGGAAGATACTGAGTTTTCAGGTGTCTGAATGTCATGTGATCCAATTTGGGAATCTTGACATGCACCAATACTTTGAAAATGGTGTAGTTACTGCATCAAATGACAAATGTATGCCCTCTATAAGACATTGAAGCATTTGTCTCATTGAAGTTAGTTTTTGATTCTATGGTTGTTGTGGAGTGTGTTTTCTCAGTGTGAGATTTTCAGCTGTTGGAATCTTGATTACTTATTTGAGCACAACCACATAACTGTAGTTTATTTTTTCTCCCCTGAAATCTGGGTCGATGTTCGTACACCTTCTTCTCAGAGTCAGAGACGAGGAGGCTTCAGAAAAGGGGGGGGGGGGGGGGAAGAGCAGCATGGGGGAGAACAGGAAGATTTCACATAGCCCCATGCCTGCTCATTGCCTACTTGGACATTCGGAGTTACCTATGCTGCAATATCATTATCTCACAATAATATCAATAATCACAATATAGTGGAATCAAGAGGATTATCTTTACACTAGTACAGAGATCAGCTGTATTCTGCTTTTACTGAAGAAGATATTTGTTTGATTGAAAACCATCACCAATACTGATTTTTATCCTCGCTAGTTGCGTGCAAAATTGCAGTTGCATCCATCCATCCATTTCCTGCTGTTCGCTGGGGTCCAGGTCACAGTGTGAGCAGGAGACTCAGAACTTCCTCACTTGGGACAGCAATTCATTCACAACACCCACCCAATACCATAGCTCACAACAATCAAGATCACAACAATCTCACCATAAGGGCCATTTGGTACCTGTTTTGGAGCTTTTGATCATATCACATGATCTTCATCAGATGAAGAATCTTCATCAGATATCATGTCATGAAAAGCTCCAGAACAGCTATTAATTAAAGGGACCTTAAGATGAGAATTTTGTGAGAACTTCTGTTTCCAAGAGTGAACTATGAAGCATAACTGAGTTTCATTATCTGTTTAGTCATTGTTTGTTTTCAAAGTTTAATCTTTGGTCAAAATAGCATTAAAAATGTGAATCAAATTAAAAATGGTGATCATTGAAAACTGGAAAGTCCACATCTAAATCATCATGAAAATACACTTGACACCCTGATATTCTGGTCTTGTTGTCTGTCAAATGTCTTCAATGTCATTCAATACTTTTAGATGGAACATGTGCTCAAAAAAGGGCCTTTACTTCTCTCAAATCAATGTCTTGCTTACCTTATATTACATTAATTTAGATTAAAAGGTTGTTTTACAAAATAAACAAAATTCAATATTTTAGTTTGCCAGGGTGTGTTTTTCCCCCCTATAAAACATAAAAAAACAAACCAGTTAAGACACACACACACACACACACACACACAGATCTGTAACACTGAAGAAGAGTTAACATACACAATATAAGTCATCAAAGAAAATAGAACCATTTTAAAAAGTAGAGGTTTGAACTAGTCTGCTTTGAAGTGGTGACTGACTCCTGTTCCCACCCCTCTCCCCTGCAGCTCTGTATGCCTAAAGGCCTGTCGTTCAGGACGCAGGCCGACCAGCGTGATCCACAGTTCCACTCTTTCATCATCACAAAGGAGGATGGCTCTCGGACCTACGGCTTTGTCCACACCTTTTACGAGGAGGTGACCAGCCCACAGATCTGCTCTGCCATGCAGACCCTCTACCAGATGCACAATGCAGAGCATGCCTCCACCAACCCCCCTTCCTCCTCCTCCTCCTCCTCCACTTCCAGCATGGATTCTCTAGCCAGCAGTTTAGACGAAGCCGACTCCCCCACCTCCTCATCCTCCTCGTCTTCGTCTCGCAGGGCAGGTAGCTACGACTCATCGCGGGACACCCTCTACGTGTCCAAGGCCTTGTGTCTGATCACACCCATGCCCTTCATGCATGCCTGTGAGCGCTTCTTGTCGCAGCTGCACAGGGCTGTTACTGCATCCACCACCCCCCCTCTGCCACTGGAGAGCTACGTTTATAACATCCTGTATGAGGTGCCGCTGCCCGCTCCTGGGCGCTCGCTCAAGTTCCATGGTGTGTATGAACCCATCGTATGCCAGAGGCCTGGGCTGGGGGAGCTGCCACTGGCTGATTTCCCCCTCGCGGAGGCCTTCAGTCTGCTGGGAGTGGAGAACCTAGTCCAGGTGTTCACCTGCACCCTCCTGGAGATGCAGATCCTCCTATACTCACAGGGTAAGGACCCATGTAAATAAAGCTTAGCAAGCAAACATATGTGACTCATCAGGAGGTTTAAACAAACATGGTGCACTGTTCAAACAGGCGAGATCCAAGAATGTCCAAAAATACAAGATTACGTCACAATTACCAGGAAATGTGTATAAAATGACACAAACATCTAGAATATTATAACTTGTCTAGATCTGATGTAACTGCAGCCATGAGAAATTAGTCTTTCATTTATTTTGAGGTAATGTTCACATGTCATGTGGACTGATAGGTAAGTTACTATAAAGTAGTTTTGGTAATGTCATAGTGCATCATCAGCACTGCATCACATTTTATAAACTGACAGCCAGTCATACGACACTTTACCGTCTTTTTATCAAAACCTGATAAAGACACAATTGATTATGAGAATGAAAAGTCTGGAATGCAACTAGACCTCATGCAATAAATGACAGACAGGCAGAAACAAAATAAAGAGGAATCATGGAGTGATGTTATGTAGAGAATATTAATAATAATAATAATAATAATACACTTTATTTATATAGCACCATTCATACAAGAAATGCAGTTCAAAGTGCTTTACAACAAAGATATTAAATGCACCAAGTGCATTACAGAAGAGAATGCCGTAAAACAGAAATGCAATTAAGAA
>JAVQJF010083833.1:0-35095 GCA_036023855.1 Gadopsis marmoratus | reverse complement strand
CACACACACACACACACACACACACACACACACACACACACACACACACACACACACACACACACACACACACACACACACACACACACACACCTCCCCTCTTCCCACTCCCCAGGCCCTCTTTGGCTCACCTGCTCTTTATTGGCCATCTGCATGGATGCTTAATGCTAATCAATAACTCCCCTGTGTGCCAGGTCTGAGGTGGAGATGTCAATGCTACCTAACAGGGCTAGCGCTCAACCCGCATCACTTTCTTTCTAGCATACACACACACTACACACACACACACACAAACTGGAGCTCCCTGAAAGACCCTGTCTGTGTTATTCAGGTGTGTTTGTGCTTGCTGCTCTACCTGCTGCCTGCTGTGTAGGATTGCAGAGTCTGTTGTGAACGTGATGCACAGAGAGCTGCAGCGTTAGCAAACAGCAGAGAATGGTTACGTGAGAGACTGTCATGTCACCTGGGAGGGCCTGTTTAGGGAGGGAGAATGGGGGAGAAAGTGGGAGACGGCTGGGGAATAAATGCTGATTACACTGCTCACTGTGAAACCCAAGCTGGAGATTGTCTGTTAGGTTTAGTCACTGAATCAGTAAAATATTGTGTGAATACTCACATGCTCACATAATATATTTACAAGATATTTGTAAGCACTTAATCCCAGCAAACATCTAATGGATTTGGTCACAATGGCATACTGTATTTAGATCTGTTATCCCTTCTATTGTTCACAGAAGACACATTGTACAAAAGGAGAACAAGGTCGCATTCATCAATGACACTGGTTTGACTAGTATTTGACAATAGTGCGTACATGACTGACTAGCATACGATAAATAGATCAAAAGGAATGTCTTTTTCAGGGGTGGGTCGGGTGACTGCTTGCGAATCAAAAAGTGTTTAAGTGCTTCTTCTATTGTAAACTAAACCTTGAGCTGAGCTTTGCGCTTTGTGTTTGCTCATGCCAAGGTTCTAAGTTTCCTTAAACAGTTGCCACAGTGTGTGTATGCCAGGAGACTCCTGTAGTGACACACAACCTGCCTGCCTGTCTGGTTTGGCTGACCTGGTTCATGACGTGACGAGGGCTTGTGCTCACAGGCTTCTCATGTGCACGGACGCTGTTTAATACTTGGTTATTGTTATGTACCTGAAGCACTCGTGACTAGTTTTTGCCTTCTTGGAGACGAAAAACCAGAAAGAATTACAGTCTAAAATGACATGCTCTCTCCCATTATCTACCTGTACAGTAAGAACCTTGGATCTGACTGCAACAATTATTTTAGATCCAAACTAGCAGATTAATTTGTTCTGTGTCATAGGAAGTGGAAAAGAGGAAAAGAAGAGTTACCCTGTTTTCCTGAACATGACTGCTGCCTAGCTACAGCCATGTGGGACACAGTGACAAAGAGGCCTTGGGATATTGGCTCCTGTCAAGACGTACGGTGCTGGACCTTTTCCGTCAATGGTCTCCTCTGCGTGGAAGCCATATTGGGGGGGATAGTACTGTGTGGTCGCCTGAGAACTTGTGTGTTTCCCAGCCAACGAGCATCTAAAGAATAACAATTTCACTAGCCATGAAGACCATCCATGGAGCCATGGGGGCCGTGGCCAGAAAGCTCGGCCAAACACTCTCCTCTCATGCAGCTTTCTATGTACTCCTATAAATACATCTCCTATTTGTATAGAGGCGATATGCATCTTTGGGAAAATACCACAATGTTGACATAAGAGTACCCTTTACACCCCCCTCCCCCCTCGCTCCAAACTCTTTCTACCCCTTGCTGAACCTTTCACTGCCTGAGAGAGAGAGAGAGAGTAAGAGAAAGAGAGAGAGAGAGAGAGAGAGAGAGAGAGAGAGAGAGAGAGAGAGAGAGAAGGAAAGAGAAATGAAGGGAGACTGTGAGTAAAAGAAGTGTCTCTTAGAGGCCTCCACGGTCTTTAAGCCACTATGGTATCCACCAGAGCCCTCACATACACTCGGCCTCTAAAGGGCTTTTGTCCTGTAAAGAGGGGGTTTGGCTAAATTGGGGGTGCTTGTGGATTGGCGGGTGGGATTGGGCTTGGTGTAGTATATTTGGCTCCCACGTCTCCATCACTGGAATGGTGAACTTTTTTTAGGGGCTTGAGAGGTGGGGTGTAGAGGGGCAAAAGGGGCTCTGGTTTTTTTGGGGGGGAAGAGAGGTTTGGAAATCTTCCAAACAGTGCCTTTTTGCTTTCAAAGAAAGCTCCACTTGTGTAAATGTTCTCTTTGTCCCTTGGCCTATTGTTTGAATAGCATTGTGGACTTTTTGTGGGAAGCTCACGGGGGCCTGGGGGGCCTAGGAGGGCAAAGAGGAACCAAGGGGGGTTCTGCCTGAATGACTTGGACCCAGGACGATAGGGCTGTGAAGGTACAATTAAGAAATGTTCATACATGCATGCACACACAGAAACATGCATCTGCACTAACGCTTGCAAAACACTTAAAGACATATACACACAGACATGAATATCAATTTAAAGTAGAGCTATTGACTGCATAGGTATGAAAGTGTTGAAAAGGATTGGGCTCTAATTCCTATCACAAATCTAAAGTTAGTGAAGTAAATGTTAACAGCAGAAGTGTGGAGTGTGGTCTTTCTGAGGACTCTCCCATTGTAGCTTCCGCTGCTGATAGAAACAATATGAAAACAGTCTGCCTCCCCCTATAAAGGGATTTCTTGATAGAGCTGAGTGTCTGCAGTCCCTCGCTGCAACCAATTCATGACTCCCATCTGTCCTCACTTGCAAAAGATGCCGGCAGGTGGAAGAGAAGCACAAAGCATTAGCATTATGGGGGAATTTATTCTGCCTTTACAGAGTCCATGGGTCAGTTGAGTAAAATGTTTACCCATGTTGTAAAATCATAGAGTTAAAGTATATTAAATACACGGACTCCTGAGAATTTAATAGATCTGGTTATATGGGCATATGGTGCAGCAGAGAGGAAAAACATACTTTTAATTTGTATTGTAATAAATTACTTATAGATGCTTTTGCATAATGCTGAAACACATCAGTATGCAATTAAACAAAGCGGTTGTATACAATATTGCGGCAACAGGTGCATGTAGTTACGCAGACCAGAAGCAGACTTAAATTCAAATCCAATGAGGATAATCCAGTGAGGATAAAGTAAGGCCTAGTAAAGTCTTCTTTCCATGTCAGGACAGTCTACCTCTCTAGTTTCTGTTACGCTGCGTTCTCTCTGTTTGTCTACAGTAAATCCCCATCCCAGCCATATGGCCAAACCTCAAACATTCCCTTTACTTCCCACAGACACTCGAGTCTCTTCTGAGCTCTCCTCTTCTGTCATCACCAGATATCCTGTGACCTCTCTATCCTCCGAACCCCCCAGAGCAGCACTCAGGCTTTCTGCTGGAAGGTGATTGAGCATGGCACCCTGCTCCAGCCCTGTCCTGCTTTGTCTGGGGACGTGTGCCTGTGTCAGGAACCACAATTAGTGGGGCGCGTCCCCTACCATTAATCACAGAACAGTCCTGGATCTCAACGCAGGCTGAGTACCCCATAGCTACACTCACTGACAATTTGCTTAGCATCAGCATCTGCATGTTGGCGGCCATATAAAATTGAACACAAACTATATGAAATTCAACATGTTTTGTTTCTTTGTCTCTAATGAAGTCTTGGTCATAGGTTTCTGTATAAGCACTCACTGTATAGATACATATTCAATTATTTTGTCACCAGATGAGCCAATCGGCTATTAATACTTAGACCTGCATTCAATTGTTTTTCAAATTGGAGACCACCTACATGCATTTCCAACTCAAATCATTAATGTTACTGCCAACTTTCCAGACTTTTCCCATTCCTGCTTTTTGGAACTTTTAGGACTCTGAGTTCTTTCCAGTTTTGATCAAACTCTGCACCTTAAAAACAATTTTCTTTTACATAGACATTTAATATATATTATACCACTTCACAGCTTTAGATGAACTTCGCAGCCCATGTAGACGATGCGTTACAGTGGAGATGATGGATACAAAACATGCAATTTGCACCACAGACAGAGGGCAAACATCATTCTGGCCTTGTGAGAGAAAAACACAACCTCAATTCCCCTTTCACTCAGAGTATTCAGATCAATACTGTGGCAGGATGTTAAATATTTGTCATCAGACGATCCCACATTGATGAAACAAATCAATGGATGATAGGAGGAATGAGACAAGGTGGTGTGCTTGCTTACGAAGCTCCTAAGGGATGGGGAGGGAAAAGAGAAGCAAACATGGAGGGAGGTGGAGATTTATGGCTCTCAGGGGCTGAGATTTTTCTCTTGGGGACTATATGGGGTTTTTTTCTTTCACTTTCTGTAGATGGGGGGCAACCATGAGGAAAAGGATGAGGGGACTTTGGGGGGTGGGGGCGTGTGAGTGTGCCTGAAGAGATCCCCCTGTGAAAATGCAGGGAACCGCTGTCAAATTGAATTCTTTGTACTTCATCGGCTAGCCTGGCTGTCTGTTTGCCCACCATTCCTTCTTTGCCCATATGCATGAATATAACAAATAACACACACATAACGCTCGCAAACTTAAACATGTGCACTAAAGCACGGACACACTCTATCTTGTGTCTCACGCACAGACACACACACTACTCTGTATGCTCCCCTTTCTCTCACTGTCTTTATTTAACGCATAATGAATTTTGTGCCCGGTCTCTTTCGATCTGTCTCTCTCTCTGTCTCTCTCTGTCTCTCTGTTCCCCTTGCTTTATAAAAACAGAGGAATGAAAAGCAGCCAGATGGTAGCTCAGGCCTAATATAAAATCAATACACTGCCTCCAAGAGAACTGAAGGGGGGGAAAGGGAGAAGAGTTGGTGAAAAAAAGAACACAGCACATGCCAAAATAGAGTTCTTCGGCCTCTCCTTTTCCCACACACACACACACACACGTTGCCTCAATCTGCTTCAACCACGCTCTCCAGCTTTGAGTAGAGCCGGACCTCCAAACTTCCCCACCTAATGCCTCACAATGCACCTCTAGGAATGGTAAGAGGTGCTACTCGTGTGTGTGTGTGTGTGCGTGTGTGTGTGTGCTTGTGTCACTTCAAGCACAGGAGAATGTCAGGACATCTCATTGGGCCGCAAATTGAGGGAGAGGAGGAGGAAATGGTAGAGATAGCCTTTGAAGAGGGCCATTGAGAAGTCATTAGGGTAATGATTATTGGCGTGGTGAATAGGCAAAGAGAGAAAAGGGGATGGAGAGTATGTGTGTCTGTGTGTGGAGGGGGGGGTTAACAGATGCAAAGAGGTGATGCGTTACAAGTTAATTTGATTGGCAGCCACATGTTGGATGGTGATATGGGTGAACCTAGATGCAGTGGTGAAATTGAGTCTGTGCTTATTTTATGTGTGTGTGAAAAAGAGAAAGATTGCATGTGATAGAAAGGGAGGAAATGAGATAGTGTGTGCTCTATGTGTGTGTATGTCAGCAGCTCCACTCTGTGTGTGAGGAGCAGTAAAGCCTGTCCCCTGGTGACTGGGCCTGCTTGCTGGGTGACAGATAGCCCAGGGAGAGACGGGACACCAGGCTGTTTAGCTGATAATTAAGGAGGTTTTATCTTAATTTGAGCTGTTACTCTCTATCCTCTCCTGTGATTTATGAGTTGCTGGCCCAGCCCTGCTCCCCTGCTCTGCCCCTTAGCATTGGGAACAAGACAAAGGAACCTCTTCCCTCTGTACACATACACCCTCATACACAGTGAAAGAGTAAAAGTACTAATATGACACTGTAAAATTATTCAAGTAAAGGTCCTGCATTGAAAATATTACTTTGGTAAAAGTGTGTAAGTATAATACTTAAAGTATTAAAAGTACTCAATGCAGAAAAATGGCTGTTACTGCATTAATGTAAAAGCAGGATTTTACTGTTGTAGTTGGTCGAGGTGGAGCTGTTTTTTAAACATACTCTCGTATAGGACTCCAACTAATAATTACTTCCATTATTGATTAATCTGCTGATGATTTTCTTGATTAACTGATTGATTATTTGGTTGTAAAAATTCGGAAATAATGAGAAATGACGTCAAAATGACCAAGGGCTCAAAGTGACATAACATCATATTTCATAAGCTCTTTGTACGTAGGTTTTGTTTGCAACAATCTGAAATTGTAAAGTAACTAGTAACTAAAGTTGTTAAGTAATTGTAGTGCAGTAGAAAAATGGCATTAAAAGCATTAAAATAATTAAAAGAAAAGGTGTATTTAAGTACAGTACTTGAGTAAATGTACTTGGTTACAATGCACCACTGCTCATGCTGCTCAAGTAGGTGTGCATTATCACTGTGCAAACTCTGAAGCATGGACACACAAACTGATAATTACACAAGGACCAAGGAATACATTCACACATTAGGCTTCGAAGGAGCACAAAAGCTCAAAGCACACAATATCAGCACACTGGCTGATTGCTATCTGCCTACAGTGGCACAGCAGCTCTCACTTATGGCCTTTATTCTCCTCAGTCAGGCTCTGGTGGTAATGAATCATATGAGAAAAGGGGCTGAAGCTTTAAACTCTCATCGGCTGGCCCAGAAGAGACACACACAGCGGCACAGGATTGAGTTCCTACGAGGTGGAGTGACCGCAGGCAAGAGTTAACTCGATCTTCAGCTGGGTGGGGTACAGGGTGAAGAGGAGGCTAGTACAGGCAAACAATGCGAGCCACTGTTCTCAACCTATCACCCCCCAGGGTCATAGAGGAGAAGACATGCTAGTGCAACCTCATCTCCTTCAGTCACCTCTCACATAAAGGCCGGGGATTTCTCCAGCGCCCCAGCTGGGGATGTTGTTTTTACCCAGATTGTGGGTAGGTCTTTTGGCCAGGCGTGTTTCAGGCTGTGTGGTAATAATCCCACAGGTATTTGGCTTGAGGGAGGGACCTTCACACCTCTATCAAAATGGCGGAGGACAAGAGGAGTGTGGGCATTCTTGCGGGGGTGTAAGACGTCATTTCTTTCATGTCGAGTTGTTGTTTTCTGCCTATACCTTTCCTGTTCGTCTACATTCAGCAGATAGTTCTACCAGGTAGTACAGCTCTTAACACAGTCACAGTCTTGGACTTGGTCTCTACAGTCGTCAAAACAAGTTTGAAACTAGTTTGACAAAAGAACAGAAAAGTGAAACATCTAAGAAGAGGAGTCCCTCTGTGAAGGAATCCATAGACGTTCTGCTCTCTGTAGGCCAAAACTTCGACAAAAGGCAAGAAATCACAAAAGCCCACTTTAGTCAGAGGACATGTACAGTATGTGCATGTGTATGAGACTATGCATGATGAGATGTACAATAGGGATAGGTTTTCAGCATTGGAAGTTCTCCCATTGACCCTTGATCCTTGTGAGTCAGAAACCTGTTTGTGTTTCCATAAGGGCCCTCCTCCTTTGCTCTTATCTCTAACCTGGTGGGGGGGAGGGAGGGCTTCAGGGGAAGTAGTGGTTTCAGCCAAAGGCAAAGAGTCTTCTCAGGGCATGAAACCTCATCTGTCCCCTCCTCCTCCATCCATCTAGGCTCTTAACTTTCACCCCTGACCCTGTCACACCCTCCTCTGGGCTCCAGCAACAACAAAAGGAGGAGATTAGGGAAATAGACAGGCTAGAGGGGATTACTGTAGCCCTTTTCATCTCGGGCTGCGCTCACAGTTGACACAGTCTGTTAGCAGTACTTACTTAATCTGAGTGTAGTTTACTTTTTAGTTTGTGTGCTTGTGTAAGCCATGGTTGGTACACAGACTTAATTGTAGCAAAATCCACACATATAACAGAAGCTGTCCGTTTCATGTGCTTCGGGCATTTACTGTCCACATATATGATGCACATGCACCTGCACCTACACATGCAACACACCTGTGATCGGATAGCTTAGCTGTGGCTAATGTTGACATGTATTTGCTACTGCTGTCAACATCAGAGGGTGTCTCTGATGGGCAGCGCGCTGTCTCTGTAGGGACACCAAACCCAGACAGGAAGTCAGGTGACTGCCTTCTCCTTCTCAGTCTCCTTTTCCTTTCCCCCTTTCAGCCCGGCAAAGTGCCCCTGAATTAACTTGGTTCTCAGAGTCTGGCTGCAAGGCAAAACTGTGTGCTCGACCCTCTAGAAGCACGTCTGCTAACCGTTAAGCCGTTTAGCTCCTAATACCAACAACAAACACTCTTTCTGTGCTGGCCCTGGGCATAGAGCACAGTGAGCTGCCTGTGAGAGAGGTCAGACAACTCTATAATCGGACTCTACCCATCTGCCCTCTGCTCTCCCACACTGTGCAGCAGGTTGGGCTCCTCGGCAGGGGACTAAGTGGGACATGGGGACACAGATGCCCATTGACACCGCACCATTCATGGAGCTTAAGCCCCAGCATCGCCACCCAATCTCACAATGAGCAAATCATTTAACGATGTGGTATTTGTGTGCTTTGCTCGTGTGTGTACGCACTGTATGTGTGTAGCACTTATGAGTGGGAGTGAATGTGTGGATGTGTGAGAGACGGTGTTATGAACATGCATAATTGTGTGTGGAGAGGTGTGTGTATGCCTGTATATTTATGAAGTGCTAGTTCAGACATTTAATTTGCCACAGCCTAGTGAATGTGCAGAGAGGCGTCTCAGTAGATGTGTGCTGTCACCACCTTCTCCGCCCCCCTCTGCTTCCAAGCATTCCTTCTCCTCCACAAGTCTCCCACCCTCATTCTCGCTACTCTTCACCCATGCTCCCTCCCTCAACCCCGTCCCCACTCCCCTGTTCCTGCACCCCATGCTGGGGCTAATTTTAGAGCTTCTTCCCTGGATCCCGGCATGCAGCTGGAGGTGTCTCTCCACCCCTGCCTAGCTGAGGAGCATCTCTCATGGACGTGCTTCACCAAGCGCTCCAATGCTCCTCCGGGGCATGTAAAAAGTGTGCTGGAGGGGAAGGAAGGTGGAAGCATTGGAGGAGGTGGGGGTGGTGGCAGGTTAACCATGCCAAGGTGCCATGGTAACAGGAATCTACCTCTCTGATGGGGGATTTTCTCACTCTTTTTCCATTTTTTCACCCATTTCTGCAGTTCACAATATTCACTGGAAGAGTGCTGTTCTCCACTCAGGAGTGTAAGCTTGCAGGTGATTGGCTAAGCCGAATCCCTGGTGCTCTATTAGCAGTTAGACACTACACCAAATAGCGTGGTGAACACAGTTAGAGACAGCTTCCTGTCACACAAACTGAAATGGGACATAGGCAGCTGCACAAGCACACACCCAGAATTTGCACACGTGCATGGGTGTCTGCATTAAATGTGTCCTAACTGGGATAGTCTTACTGGGTAAGGTGCTGTAATGTCATATTACACACTATGTGTGCATTCTGGAGAATGATTCATATGGGAAAAGGGAGCGCTGTGATTCCCTGGAATCACAGTTTCTAGGCTGATTTTAAACCATTAGTACTCAATGACTAAAAGTGACCTTTCAAATAAATTAAAATCCTTGATAACTTAAGAATGAATATGAGATGGGTCTCTACACCTAAATGTACTGTGTGACATAGATTTCCAAAAACAGCAGATGATTTAGATTTCCATGTGTGGAGCTTCGGAAGGGGTCAGATTATCGAGATGTCAGTTTGCTCTGGAGTGCTTAGGTTTACTTTTTCAGCCCTTTTTTTGATGAAAAACAATATTTGGCCCAGATTTTTCACTTCAGATTTGTTGTAAAACATTTTGACAAACCTATTATTAGTACTACGTACAAATGTGCGCGCTAGTACAAATGGGTAATAAACAAGACATTTTGCAGTTGTGTTACTTTCAGGGAGTTTTGTTGTTTTCTGTTTGATATTAGCAAACATAGAAAGGCTATGCCCCTCAAAGCAGAGAGGAAAAATGGGACGAGTAAATTTGATGCTTTCCTCGAATTGAGTTTCTTTTATACTGTCGCTGTGCTTTTGTATCACAAAGTGTAATTGAAATTGGAAGTGTTTTACCAGCAGACAACAATGATCTCAATGACCGCTGTGCTGCCTATAAAAAGCAGCAGCAGAAAGTTACAAAACAGACTGGGCAATGTCTCACTTTGTTGTCTGTCCGCCTGGATTTACTTTCTTGTTGTTGTTTTTTGTCCTAGCTTTTGGGGCAACTCCTTACATGTAGGCATTCATTCAACTGCTCTAACAAGCCTACTGGGGCATGAGCTGAGCTATCTGTGGGACATGAATCGGACCTGGCCAAGGGCACAAATCACAGACAGAGAAGAAGAGAGACCCTGACAGCAGAGGGCTGCGGCTCAGCTTTCTCCCTCCTCCCCTTTGCTCCTTGGTGGATTTTCTACTTTTCCTGCTCTGTGTACTGCTGTTGAGAGCTCCGTTGGCTTGTTAAAATTAATCTTCATGCACGACGAGGGATGAGGACAGTTGTTTCTCTTGCCCGGGTCTGCTCTGAGCTGTGCTGAGAACTGGTGGGTTTGGCCTGTGTGTGTGTGTGTGTGTGTGTGTGTGTGTGTGTGTCATTTTGGACGGAGCGGGGATGTGATTCATCATGTGGTGGTCAGGCGGACTCAACAGGCGTAACCACAGCCAGCCACACCAGGCCATCTGAGACCATGCAGAGCTGAGGCATGGCTGCTCTCTACACACAGCATCACTAAACACCCCGGGGAGGCAGCAGAGGTGGCGTGTGAAACACACACCAGGGAAAGACTGGAGGGAGCATGAGCTCACAGTTAATGTGTGCATTAACTGCATGTATGTGTGTGTGTGTGTGTGAATGTGTTTGATTCCCACAAACATGCATGCATGTGGACATCAGCGGTTGTAGAGGGACAGAACACAATGCATGTGAAAACATTTGGAGCATGTTGCCTGAGCACCTTTTTTTTATGTCTTTCTTTCCATGGCTTGTGTGTGATGAAAGTTTCCGGCCATGGCTGAGGCCTCAGGTTCCTGAGACAAAGTGGTGAGGAGGGGGCTGTATTTCTGTCCTCTCTTCCTCTCCATTGCTCTCTCCCTCTGCTTCTCCCTATGGATTGAGCTGAAGGACATGTCACCACAACAGGGCACTGGATGAGACATGCCCACATCTCTCCCTCCCTCCTTCCTCCCCTCCCACACTGCCTCCCAACTTCCTTTCTCCACACACTCCCTCTGTTTTCTTTTTTATTCTGTCCCCGCAAACAGAAATGCATAAACATAAACAAACTCAATTAGCTAATGACACTAGCCTGGCCATTGGGTGGTCCTAATTAATGTTTACTGGCTGCCTGATGTCAGCTCTCAGGCAGTGATTAATAACTAGCCCCCTACCAGCAAACACACACACACACACACACACACACACACACACACACACACACACAGTAAGCACAGAGGTGAGGGGTGCTGTTTTTTTCACATTATGATATTACCATGCAACTGTTTAAGGCTGTGATGACTCAACATGTGCCAGTTGGCTGCAAACCAATCCTGTTTTTTTATTTAAATAGTAGACAAGCACTCCTGAGAGGTAGAGGCTGTAATATGATCATTAAATCCTCTGCTGTAAAACAGATTAGAGCCTGAGGGGAGTACGGGGGAGTAGTAAGACGCTCAGCCCAAACACACCGGACCCAGCAGTCAGTGTGTGAACAGGCCCTGTGGAGCTCTTCTCAGGAAAGGCTGCTGTTTAGCTTGCAAAGGGTTAACATCTGTTGGGCTTGCAGACTCCCTGCGCGTGACGCACTGTCTCGATGAGGGAAAGTCTAACAGGAAAGGCAGTCTAAAAAAGGTCCCTGTGCAGCGAGGGCCCAAGGTAGGTTTTCTTTGGCCATCTGCTCACATTTTTTACACTTGTTTTTCCAATTTGCTTAAATACAGTTCAATGGTTTTCAGATTTGCAGATTGCTTCATGGCTCCTCTTTTAATTCCGATGGTGGAAGCTTTGTCTTTTATAACTATTGTGGGTCTCACTCTGTTGTTGTAGTTTTTTTATCTACGTTTTTGGCACGAGTCCCACTTGCCTGCCCCTGGCCTCACTCACCCTCTGCCACTCTTACGTCCTTGTTGCCCATAAATTCGCCCCGCTGTTGGTGCACAATCCCTCTAAGCTGCTCAGAGATTTCTGGTAATAAAACGGCATTGCACCTGACCCAAAGGCTCCATGTGTTTGTGTGTGTTTGCATGTGTGTGTGTGTGTGTGAGTGAATGTGAATGAAGTCAGTTGGGAGGGTGGACACAGCAGTGACAAGGCTTCATATGTTAATATGCTGCACATGTGGCTCTGGCATTGGAGGGCTGTGGTGGTCAGAATTACCCCCTACCCATTTCCACCCCATCCCATTCATCCCACTGAATGTGGCTCTCCATTCACGCTGCTTTCACAGAGGAGGGAGGGACGGAGGTGGGGGTAGGAGGTGGGGAGGGGTGGGGGGTGGGGGGGGGCTCTCCGAGGGAGAGAGGTGGTCTTTCTCTTCTCCCTGGCTCAGAGAGAAGGAAAAACAATTGGTGTGCAAATGGATGCCTCTGCCTTATTCCTTGATGACCCGCCCCTCCCTCCATCCCTCCTTTCTGCAGTCTCTGGATGTTTAGAAAGAGGGGCACAGCATAGAAGAGGGCCATTGGCTGAGCATCTGTGTAAAATCTGAATAAATAAAATAGCGGTGGGTGTATCTTGTGGGTGTGTGTTTATGCTGTTTGTGTTTTTTACGTGTTTGTGCGTGTACGTGTGTGTGTGTGTGTGTGTGCGCGCACACACTTGTCTGTGTGCTAGCTAGCCTGTCAATGGAGAAAGACCCCCAGTGTCCTCTGTAATTTTCATAGGTCAGAACTGACAATGGCCACTTTGATAGAGAAGCTGTGGAGATGTAAATCAGCCAATGGAGGGAGACAAAACAACTGTCCTCCCACTGGCCCCCACACCCTACCAAAAAAAAAAAAATTTAGATTTAAAACAGCGAGTGAAGGAGCAAGAGAGGAAAGAGAAAGACATCCCTTTTGCCTCTATTTTGATGATAGTCTCCTTTTCAGATTGTTTTTGATGGTGGTTGAAGCGACTGGTGGTGGTAGTGGCAGAAGCGAAGGAGGTGGGGGATCAGTGAAGGTTGCGGTGCTAAATTAACTATTTTAGTCAGTCCGCCTCATTCCTGGGAAAGTTTGGAGCATCTTCTTTATTGCCTGGCACCTGGAGTGGGTCGCTGGGAAGCAGGACAAAAGCATTGAGGTTGGTGGGTTGTCGGAGCACGGTCCTGCTCAGCTCCAGACGTGGACACGCTCCAGGCCTCCCCTAATCCCATCACTACAGCAGCCCCGGGGCTGAAAAGACCCTCTGGAGAGGGCGGGAAAGCCTCCAGCAGCAGTCACATTGAGAATGTGCCTCTGTAGGATATGTAAATAAGCCTATATGAGAACTTCTAATAAAAGAGAGAACGATTGCGTGCAAGTATGAGTGTGTGTGTGAGAGAGAGAGGTCAGGGGCTTTACGTTTGTTGTGTTAAGTGGATCGTGGAAGGAGCAGGAACAAGATAAAGTCGTGAACAAACTTAGAGAAACAAATTAGAGATGAAATAAACATGCTTACAACTTGATAACTGCAGATTAAAGTCATAAAGATGCCACGAATAATGGATGTGTGCCCATGTATCCTGCAGGCCCGGGAGCATGGAATCTACCCAATTTCCACAGAATGATGACAAATTGCTTATACATGTATGACTGTAGTTCAGGACATGAATGGGCTTGAGGGAGGCCCAACAACAGTAGAGAGTAGTGTAGTCAGCAGGGCATGCTTATACGTTTATGTCTTCATACCACATAGGTTGCACACATAAAGAGTGTGACGATGGGGAGGGGGAGACGTTTCACTTGCAAACCTGCCTCCACTAATGGTTGTGGTCATTGAGGTTGGTGTGTGTGAAGGGTTTTTCTTGAGTGAGAGCTGCAGGGCTGTGTGGAAGTCTCAGAGTGTGAATGAGCAGTGAGGCGGTCAGTCAGACAGACAGTGGTCAGAGATAAGCAGATGAAAGCCCTGGGGATGGCTGGTGGGATGGCTGGTGGGAGAGAGATTGATCCATCAAAGTCTGCAGACAGCCTATGTGACATTTGATGCCAACCTTGTGAAAACAGCACGGTGATGGTTAAAGAATTTATAAAGCAACGAGTGAAAGGCAACACTGAAAATAAACCTTTGCAGTCATTTAGACAGCAATTCAGTTTTTTTTTTGCCATAGAGAGATACTAATCCTACCCCTCCCTTTACTATTATTTCCTTTTACAAACAAACAATGTGTTAATCATAAAGTGTTTCATTAAACTTCAGTGAAAGATTTGAGGATGAAGCTGCAGTAAGGGAAATCCCTTGCAGCTTCACTTTTAGTGAGTTTTATGGAGTTTACCAATGCTGAATATTTACATTAATTCATTATACGTGGAGCATGTTTCATGAATCTGGGGGCTATGAAATCCACTCAAATCCAAAGGTAACTGACAAAAAAAAAACAAACCCACATGACAATTCTTATACCTGACAGCAGTGATCTATTACCAGTCGAAGCAGTAGTGGAGATAAAAAATAAAGACGCAGGTAATTTGTCTTTTTCTGTGCCTGTATTTGTTGGGAGCTGTCTGTTTACTGTTTGCATGCAGGAATACAGGCTGAAAACCACCAGTGGAAATTGCTATTAGATAATGAACTCAGTTCACCTCCAGTAGGTGCCAAACAGCCTGAGGGTTCAGAGCAGTCAAGTAACAACAACTCCTGGGTATACAGTGCAGCTGACAACTAGTACAGACCATTTTGGAAAAGGGCAAAATACCTCATTAAAATATATATCATGATTATACAGAGTGATCACTGAGTCATGCAACCGTTCTGTAAATGCTAATCCGTATAAGGCTGTCATGGGGATATCATTTTCTACTATTGATTCCATCTTTATGAGCAAAAACTTTATGGGCTGCAGTAAAATGTTGATTTCAGCCATTGGGTATTATGACTGACCATTTTGGTCATTTAATGGTCCACATATTCACTCTATGAGACCCTCTGAGGGAGCCTGTAGTTACTCAGTCCTGGCTTGTGTCTGTTGTGCAGTGTAGCTTTACTAGGGATGCGAGCCTGGCAATGGGGAGCAGTGTGAGAGAGTTTGCTCAGAGCTCCTGTGCTGTGGGAGCGACGCATCGAGACACAGAGAGCGCTCTGTTCCAGATATCTGAAGAAGAGGAGCAGGAAAACGATGGCACTGAGGAGTCATGAAAAAGTGTCTTTGTGTCAGAGGGTTGAAAAACAGCCCATTTAGAGTGGTCTGCCTATTAGCTGAACAAAGACAAGGGTCTGTCTCTGAAATCTGCTGCAAAGACTATTTAGTGTGTATACTGTATCAAGGGACAGCAAACAGGATCTTCTTTTGCGCCCGGCTCTGGCCGTCCCCCATCTTCTTAGAAAGGACTCATCCTTTCTATGCATTCCTCCTCTGGGCCCAAGATCCTCTCTGGCCCCTTTCTCTCTCCATTCATCTTCTCATCTAAGCCTCTCTGAAAACACCAGCTTTCCTTGAGCAAAAGCTGCAGGATAGTAGTGTCTGTACGCTGCACAAGCACTGAGCCAAATCCAGCTAACCTAAATGTGCTGTGTGATCTCTGTTGTCTGACAAAACTCTTATGACAGGGCCAGAGCTTGTTATGTCCCCTACTGACCTTTCCTCTCTTTTCTATCCAGCTTTAAGTCACTTTAACATCGCTCTGATTCTCCTATCTCCTCACTCCAGCATGGAGCCATATATGGCACTGCTTTGTCATTTTTACTTTGACATAGACATGTTGTCTTTGAGGCCTCTAGTCAACATGATTGTGCGGGACACAGCTGTGGCTCTTTGCCAGCTTGTTCACCACAGGGCAGTATGGTCTATTGTTTATTTGTGCCTATGTGTGAGGCCAGGCAATGCAATCGGGCATGCTAGTTATTTTGTAGGCATGTTGGGTGTGTCAAAACTCATTAAGTCACAAGTTCCTGTGTGTAGGAGAATAAAAATTGAAACCACTTTCACTGTTGAGGTGGGAACATTAAGGATTTGATAAATACTGGATGAGATAAACACACACACATACAGTTATGTTAAGCTGTAACTCACTGAATTACCTAGGGCTGACAGGCGAGCTTCCTGTGTTGTGGAATGTGTGAATGCGTCACCTGCACTGCTGCTTCTGACTCGACTGAGTCACGGACACCTGTGTTGCTGTCCTGCCAGCTATTGAGCTGTGGTTTCCACCACCAAGGCATCTTAATCTCACTCTGTTTATCAAATGACCTCTCACCCCTGGGTATTTTGGCACATGTCATTCTCATCCCTTCTGTGATGAGGCAGAATTGTACCTTTGGGGGTAAAGCAATGAGCAGCAAGCACAGACATGTCCGGTTAGCCAATATTTGGTTGGTGTGTATCCTATATGCTGTTTGCCTTTACTTACTCTGCATGTGAGGGTTAAAAACCCAAGTGATATTTACAGTTCATCTACATATGTGCGTATTAGCAGTGATGGAAATGATTTGGCCTCATCAACATTTTTGAAATAAGATGAATTATTTGTTCTGATTTTGAATAATGCAGATCTAACACTCACACAGAGCTGATCTCAATGGGTCAGTTCACCCAAATTACAAAACAACCCCTAATGCTCACTAATTACCATATTATATCTTGTTTGTTTAATGTTCTAAATTCCGCACAAAATGAAACTATTCTTTAAAATCAACACAAAGCAACCTCAACCCCAAACATGTCTTCTAGCCATGCAGCTCATTCATCTCCACTACTGACCTCTTTGTTCGTGGTAATCAGAGCAATGAGTAACAAGTAGGCCACATGGTCAGCATTCCTTATGTTTATAAGGAATGCTGTGACCTTATAATACACAATGAGCAGATCAGATGGAGACCCTACCTAAACACATGGTATACATATAGTTGCGTGCTGACCAGCTGACCATAGCTGAGGTATTCCACCGCTACCAGCCTAACTCATAAAGAGGTGCTCTTTATATTGTCCACATAATGCCTTAGAGGGAGCCTGCAGTCAGGGACTAATTATCATTAGGTGGCATGTGGTATAGGCAATCAATAGCTTTGCCTCTTATTGACACATGTTTTTAAAGTCCCTTGAAACACTTTCTCAGCCATGACAATTTTCCAGGAATTTTTAATACACCCCCCCCCGCCCCCTCTCTCCCTATCTTCATATTGAATATTTGCCTCTAGACCATGTTATCGAAAGGTTGTGTTATGCTCAACTGTAGCTCTAAACCCTACAGTACAATGTGTATCTCTTCACAGTCTAATTTTAAATCCTTGGCAAGCGTTTTGAGTAGGAGGAACTCTGTGGCTTACTCCCAGTGTAAGCGTTGAGCTGTTTGGCACAGACTCCATCGGCTCAAATGTGTGTAGGACAGTATGGATTCGTCCAAGGAATGTTGTACCGATGCCACGATCATATTCTAAGGGTTTAGGTCTAGACATAGTATCTTAACAGAAAAGACGCTCACATATATCTGCTCTGAGAGGCATCCATTGTGTTTAGTGTCTTTCGTCAGGAAATGTGTAGACAGAAAATAAGTCAAATACAGAACAATCAGTTGGCACTGAAGCCAAAAATCTGATACAGTCCTGCGCTAGGTTTCCAGGAGTGAGTTAAGCCACAGAAACAGGATGTGGACATACATTGCTTAGTTCCCTGCTGCATAATGCACTGTCAGGAGAAGTCACAACCTGGGCGGAATAATCCATATGGCCTTTCCCTGGTGCCTCTCCCCTGCTCATTCACCTCCAACTCTCTTCCCCTCTTCTGTCTGGATCTATCCCCCCCCCCCGACTGATTGAGGACGGAGGCAAGAATAATGGGAAGAAGTAGCAGGAAGAACACAGTCACAGAGTGAGAGTGAGAGTTTCCTCCTACAGTGACCGTATAGAACATGATGTGCACTTATGTGCTTTGTACTTCGCGGAGCTGCCCTTTATGCTCATAGATTTTCAGATGATGTTGGGAAGGAATCAATGGGACACAGCCAGTACCAGGAACGCAAGTCCAATGGAGGAAAGCTGCAGTTAGATAGTATTGGGAAATAGATTTTTCTCAGTCCTCCCCCCCCCTCCACCACCACGGGCTCCACAAGCTTTCTCTTCAGTACTCACTGCAATTACTTCACAGTCAACGGAGAGAGATGGAGACTTGGCAGAGTAAATGTGTGTCTATGTGTGTGTGTGTGTGCGTGTGTGTGCGCGCGTGTCTGCAAGTGTGAGGGACTGTGGATGAGGGGTGATTTACTGTAGGTGGCTGTGTGAGTGTATACGTCCAGGTGTTGGGAATGTGTGGACCACTCTTTCAACATTTACATGTAGAACAACACAAAAAAACTCTCTTGTCAAGGTCCATACTTGTACAGGCATGTGGAAACAGACACACACACACACACACAAACACACACACATGCATGCACATGCACATGCACATGCACACACACACACACACACACACACACACACACACACACACACACGCACACATTGCTTGTGTTTTATCCCCTCAGGAATCTGGAGGAAGGTGTCAGGTCTGTCTCTGGTCTATCTCTGGCTCTGCACACAAGCTTCCCTGTCCTCCCTCTCTGTCTCTCTCTTTCCCTCCATCGCTTCTCCTCCAGGCTTCACTATTATCTCTCTTCTTCCTCATCCTCCCTGTCTTCCTCTCTCTCTCTCTCCCCCTCCACTTCTGTTGGCCTCCGTATCTCCTCTCTCCTACTCATTTCTCTCACTCTCTCACTCCCTGCCTCTCTTCTCTCCTCCCCCAGACCTCTCTATCTTCCCTCTCCTCCCTCATCTTTCTGTGTCTGCCTCTCTCATGCCCCCTTCTCTCCTTTCCCCCCTCTCCTGTCCTCCTCCAGGTCTCTCTATCTTCCCTCTCTGCCTCTAATTCTCCCAGCCTCTCTTGCTCTCCGCTCGCTTCACTCTGCAACAATAAATTACGCACAAACTCAATGTACATCTCTTTGTTCTCCCCGCCAGATAATTCAATTCATTTTAGCCAGGCTCTGCATTCTGAATGATGAATGCATTGACTATGCAATCAAACAGGGCTATGCATTAAAGTGCTCCCAGTGAGCTCCCACACATGCACTGCGCATATACTCTCTTAAACCAATATTCAAATGCAGCCATGTATCTGCAGAGAAGAGCATGCAGAAAAACAGGCTAATTCACACATTTTCACATGTTCTATCCTCATTATGGCATCACATAGCCTCCTGTTTTCACCTATTTTCACACATTCATTGATATTATGAGTATCAAAGTCACTGCAGGAATTAATGCATAATCTCTTATTCCCATACGTGAAAGGAATAGGAGAAAACTGTGGACAGTTTGGAAAATGGATGATAGTGTTATTGCTTCCATCCTATGGCAAGGCGGATGGAGGACTATGTGCGTACCATTTGGGGTTTACGGCACTTTACAGAGAGAGGTGTCTTTCTAGAGGTGACCCTGCAGTCCTTGGACCCATTGGCAGGCGGTTTCTCCTCTGTCCTCCATCTTCCTCTCCGCCTGTGGCTTCCTGTGGTGTGATTAATGTTTGCTCAACAACATCCTGTCTGCATACGCTCACACGTGGCTGTCAAGACATGAGGGCAGTGTCAGTTAGCTGTCGGGACTGGATTAAACGGCATAGGGTGGCGTTGGTGGGCCAGACAGACTCGTGCCCAGGTGTGCGCCGTGTGAACTTTTGGTAATCAGAACTCTCTGGGGCCGACCTCTCTGGAGTGATATGTCGAGATAGTGATCAAGGCCAAGGGCAGAGTAAAGAAGAGATAATAGAGAAACCTGAGAGGAGATGGTGGCCAGAGGTCTGGGAATCTTCATTTCCTTTCTTAAGAGGAGAAGAAAGAGAGATTTACACTGGCACCTGTGCTGCACATTGTCCCCAGGACTAGCACCCACTTTAAATGCTGTGGGATTGTGGGAAGGCAGAAGGTGATTAATGGGGCGTGTGTAAACAAAGCCCTTGAAACAAAAGCGAGAGTGTAAAGAATAGAGATAAGGCTCGACTCCAGTCAAGTTTGGCATCATCCCTCTTACACTAACGACCTCTACTGTCGCCCAGTGATGGCGGGGGCAGTGAGGATGGGGGGGGGGGGAGGACTCAGAATAGAAAGAAAGAGAGTAAAAGAAGCCCTGACATGCACATTCATTCTTTAAATGAAAAGAGATAATTGTGAGAGGAACCGACCTGTCTTCATTCTTAGAATAAATAAAAACGCATGACCTGCCTGAAATATGGACAATGCCATTACTGATTTAATTTGAATAGACCACTTGTTATTGTGCCTTGCTGTGGCTTGCCATGAATGCTAAAATGGTCGACGTGACTTAAAATCAGTGGCGAGGAAGATAAACCCAGCCTGCTTTGTTGAAAGGAAAAAAAAAAGATCATATGCAAAACAGATCAGGTAGATATATACGTCAAACACAGGTCTTTTGCAATTTTTAAGCCTTTATATGCAGTTCATCCAGTGTTGCCACACTCAGTTGATCTTGCGTCACTATGACTGCAATCATGAAATGAAGCACTTTGAAGATGAGTTGCTTCGGCCCTTACACCTTTTTTTTTCTCCCCGTCAGCCTCAGCGTGGTCAAGTGAGCGCAAACGTGTTTAGTAAGCACAATAAATCATAACAACAAGCTCAGTGAACAGCTGAAAGCATATTCATTTACACTCTTCAATATAATGGTCTTATACAGGTCCTAAGCTAATATATTTGACAAAAGTTGACCAATTAAACAGATTGATTCCTCACAATGATGTAAGCACGCCTTAGTCAAGACAGGCTTGTTCTCTGTCGATTTATGAAGTACAGCCTGTCAACCTGTGGCACAGCCCTGTGTTTACATAATGATATAATGGAAGAGAAGGCGTCCATGTCCTCCCCTCAAAATACTTCAGATAAGGCGAGTTAGCCTCCCCCCCTCGTGCCATCCAAAACCCCCATCTGTGGGCAGGCTGGCTCATTCCACAGAGCATCACTCACCGCATAGTGAGGGAACTAAATCATTGGAAACACATCACGTCATACCTAATCCCCAGGATGCTCTCCTCACAGGAACTAACATGCCGGATTGAGGGGAAGGAATTCAGGGTCAGAAGGAGAGATTGAAATTAAGAGGTTGAATGAGTCAGGAGCAGTAGCTTTCTTGTTGACTGAACACAGTCGGGTATAGTTGCTTGGCAGTTGCCACCTCCCATCCCTCTAGTGGAGTCGTGTCAAGTATGGCAGGTTCAGCAGCGGGTCAAGGAGAGAGACATGCAGCCATCTTATTACCCGCAACCATAAAACACCTTACTACTGGAAAGAGGACTGGCTGTATGTGTGCATCCATGCAGCTCTGGAGATAGTGCTGATCGACACTTTGTGCTCACCTTCAATGTAATTGGGATTATTTCATATGCGTATTACTTAAATTGATTTAAGTAATTTCGTATTACTGAATTGACTGGTTTTGTGGTATATGCCTTTGTGTTGCATAAACTCAGGAATATAAATCCAGCTGTCAGCTCTGACTAAAAAAGACAAATTTTGTTGCAGTCATGTCACATTTTCTTTTACTGTTATATGCCTCTTCCCTTCATGTCTCAGTGTGTTTACGTTTAGCTGTATGTTGTCAGTGTGTCTGTACATGTCAGTGAGCTCCCCCTGAGCGAACACACCAGCCATCCGCGTATCCCGTCGACCATACAGTGCTTCCCCGTATCCTAGCAACTCAACTAGTGCCTGCGGCTGGCTGTTACCTTTCCGTCAGGGCCCGTGATTTCTCCCGGTTGGAGTGAGGTGACTTTCATGTGCATTCGAGGGCCCTCCTCCTCTCTCTCTCTTGAACCCCCCCGCCCTTCTCAGCTGGTGCTGTTGGGGTGTAACGTGCAGGAGAGCCCTGCTGTCGAAAAGCATTGGCTCAGATTCCTGTTCACTCGCCTCATGACTGCAATGGCTCTTTGAAACATGGAAGACTTGAAAGACTAGAATCACAGAGACTGATCACTGGATGTGCTGTAACAAGTGGAAATTTTGAGGATCCTCTTGGAAGAGAACAGGAGAAAGGAGAAAAAACTCTCAGAAACTGTAAAATAAGAAGAAGAAACAGTAACAGAAGTAAGTGCAATGTTTTGACACGAAGAGAGGGAAGTGCAGATTAATAAAAGAGGGGAACAGTAGCCAGTGTTCTGCATTTTGTTAATGGCTACAAAGAAATAGGCATGGAACGGTAGTCGTCTGAACCAACACATGCATTTTGACACAAGCTATTGAAAGCCTTGTGCAGGAACGTCAGAGTGCTCCGTGGCAATGGACATTTTCAACACTTCATTCACACCAAAGAGCCACTTCAATAATTCATCACTCATTCTCTGCACAGCGCCTCTCCGCAGCAGGCTAATAGTTTTCAACACCTTTTAAACTCTACTTTCACACACACACACGCTCTCACACACACACATACACACAAATCATGCATTTCACAGAGAGATAGAGCACAAAAACACATTTGCTTAAACAAAAATACAAAAAGCATACATGTAAGGTTTATTTCATGAAGGGAAGCTATTTTTATACTTTCCACACTACAGTGAACACGTCAAAACTATTTTAATGTAATGCTATTACCACAAATGCAATGAACATTATATATGCTTGATTTGCAGGGATTGCTGGAGTCTAATAGCAGCTCATGCTGACCCTAAAATGACCCCCGATATGGCTACTCAGCAGTATAGTGCTTAAAGTCTGAATGGGAGGCCTTAGAGGGATTTCTGGACTGGCGGTGTTCACCACAGTTTGAGAGAGTGAGGTCACTGGTGTTTTTTTGTTTTTTTTTATTGTGTGTGTATCAGTGTGTGTGCATGTTTGTATTTGTGAGTGTGCGGGCTTATATGTACGTGGGATTTTTCATTGTGCCAGGGGGATATGGGTTTGGAAAGGCTAATTTGGGTTTAAGGGCACTCATATGCCATTTGTTATAGGACAACCACAGCCTACATGCACACATGCGCAAACATGCAACCCCCCACCCCCACCCTGACTGAGCACAGTCATTCATTCATCAGTGAATTCAGCTATGAAACACAGTGTGTGTTGAAACCAGTCACAGATGTGTCTCATAACGTCCCCTCATAATGTCCCCTGCTCAAAAGGGCCTATGAGCCACTATTACTCTGTAGAATGGCAGTTCATATAATTAATTCAAAAGTTACCAACTTAAAAGTAATTGTGAATTTTCCCTCAGGCAGGCCTAATGATTGAATTAGTGCATTTAAAAAAAAAAATAGTATCAGGGGAAGAATTGGAAATGTTCATGTTCCTCTTTCTTTAATCTCCAACTTGGCAAATGTTTTACACATTTAAACTGACCCAAACTGGTCTGTTTGTGCCTTGTTTTCTCCGTTTTAACTGATCCGAAGGCCATTTTTAACTCTCACTGCTCCTGCGTCTTTGTTGTTGAAACAGTTGCTCCTGATTAAGGTTCAGTCAGAAGCCTTGAAAAGGATGGAGGGTTGGTGGAGGGGCTACAGAGGCATCAATGACACAAATAGCTTTTCTCTCTTCTTACCCCCTTTTCTCTTTCTTTCCCTCTTACATAGACTCTGCTGTTTCCACCCCTCTCCATCTGCAGTCTGACCTCTGCTATTCTTCACTATGATTCCTGTGTGTTCAAAGGCGGCAGGATGTCAGTAATTGGAAGGGATGTGATGGAGCGTGGGGCCCCTCCTTGGGGCTGGGAGGCCCCCAGCGCTAGAGAGGTCAGGGAGAGCCTGTCTCACACTGACATGTAGGCTTGGACGGCAGCATCCAGTCACAACAGGCCTCAGGCAGCGCGATCAGCAGCAGCTCTGTCAAGAGAGGAGCAGGCGGCCAGGGGAAGGATCTGCTGCTGCTGTTCAGAGTCAACCATCCACAGATTCCTCACTGGTTCCTTATATACTCGTGGGCCCATCTGCAGCTCTGCGCGTTGCTCAGGTTGCTGCTTCATACTGTAATATCTTTTAAGGTACTTTGCTGCCTTTGAGCTACCAACTCATGCTCAATTCTGATATACTATTCACCACTAATCTGCCCTCTACCTGCTCGCCTTGTGGGCAATGGGTGCGTCTCTAATCAGCTGTGATCAAATTGCCGGGCTACAGGGAACGCTCCCGCTCGACTTGCACGCAGACATGGCAGAGCGATTAGCACACCTCTTCACACTGGCTTAGACCACAGAGGCGTGGAGAGGGCGGCTTAAGAGGCTACTTTAACCACATCAGCTTTAAATAAAGATGTCTGGACTGCATCAACATCCAAAAGAACCCCACCACCATTGGTTTGGGTCCACACACGCACACGCATGCACACACAAGCACACACACACACACACACACACGCACACAGGCTCAATCATACAGGTGCACTGTATACACTCAAACATGGACAGGCAGGCAGGAAGATGCTTACATGCAGACGCACACCTTCATGAAAACATGTGTATGTTTATGAAAAACACAATTTTGCTGGCATGTATGTGTGTGAAGTGACACAAATTACACATTACACACACACACACAGATTCAGTCTCTGCCTTCAGCATATGTCACCTTCAGCAGCCCATTTTGGTTGAGGGCTGTCCTGGTGTAGGACGAGGCTGATTTGGGGAAACACCCAGCTGACACATTAACCCTGGCGTAGCCGTGACACAGAGCTGCCACTGCTCTCCTAAAACACTACCTGGGGCTCTGCCTGTGCCATGTGGGATTACCACTGGACCACGTTAGCACCACACTACCCACCCCACTGTCTTCCACAAAACCACTCCCACCACACCCAAAGGTCTGGCATTTCTACAAGGACATGGCAATGAGAGCAGGCGAGACTGATGCCTACCACTGTTACCATCATGTTAACACTATGTGGCTCTGTCTGTCTGTTTTGGCCCTGGGGTGTGCCATGGTCGGAAGCCCCTCCCTAGTGAGACATGCTCTCCTGCTGGGCTCACAGCTCAGCCCCCACCCAACGCTTTGTTCATATTTCATTTCCATGGCATATTATACATTGGATACCACTGCAGCTACAGAAGTTGTCTGTGTTACAGAAGCTACAGTGGTTCTCAACCATTTTGGCTTGTTGACCCTTGAAATTAGAGGCCTGAAGAAGTAAAATGATCCAGTCATTCACAAGAAAGAAAAGCAAAGAAACATTATTATTTTTGTAGAATACCCACCCCCCCCTTTTATCCTGCTGATCATCTCACGACCCTTTATCTCACAATTTATCTTGCAACCCCTTAAAGGTGACCCCCTGTTGTAGACTACCATCTCATATCTTGGTTGTTTAATCCATACAAACACTGATGCTTTTTATCGTGGGTCAAGTGCCGTGAAACTCAAATTGTATTTTTTTCACTCCAGTTTAGCTTCATATTTACCACACAGACATGAGTGGTATCAATGTTCTAATCTAACTCTCTGCTACAAGGCAAACATGTTTATTACCCAAAATGTGTAATGTGCTTTAAATACACTTACACACAAAATGCTGGTGTAAATAAGGTTGTTAACTGTAGCAAAACTTTACAGATGTGTCCTAAACGTCTCACAAGCAAGCCATTGTAGACGTTTCCTAGGCTGCTACAGCACAGGTAATGCTGCGTTCATGTCATACTATTTAAACCGTATTTACAAGCAGCTGAGTGTAAAAAAAACTGTTCACGTCAGCGACGACGTAGTGTGAGGGAGATTTCTGACACCAACGGAATTTTCCACTTGGTGAAAAAACCCCAGACAGACATTAAAACAAACTGTTGGCAGACTAGCTTCAAATGCACCACCGGAGGCAGTTATATCAAAATAAAATCCAATATTAATACAATTGATTCTACCAATTTTATAGTAGCTGTACTATACTGGTTTCATTTGGTAACGAACTGCTCAATTTTATTTGAGCTTCTTTTCTGAGTTCTCAGATTATTTTGGACTAAAACTGCTATCTTAAACAAAACTCAAAGTTGACTAACAACTTTAAAAGAGCATTCAATGCAAATTAACTCAAAACTATTAACTTTCCTACTTCCAGGAATGTTGGTGAAAAACAAAGACTATAAAGAGCTGATAACTGAAACCTTTTGGTCAAAAAGACAATATGCTTTTTCATATGGGTTTTGTCAATGACATTTTCTTTATTTTATTGCAATCTATTAAGATTTAATTCAACAGAAGACCTCTATAAATACGTTCCAAGTCAATGTTTTTTGGTGGGTGGAGGCCCTGCTGCTCTCTGTGTAGAGTCTGCTACAACCAATCTCCTTACCAGATCTTGTCAATTTATTGAACCTTTAACCAAACCATACTGTAAGATCTAGATTTAGAGAACCCCAGATATTGATACCTTAGATACTAAACCCAGGATCAGCAGCTTAGATTCCCCTCCCAGAGGTTGCATGTTACACGTTACACTGACAGTAAGACATTGTTTTATTACTGACTTATTCATCCCACAGAAATACCATATCTTGAAAACTATTAATTTTTGATGAACAAATAATAAAAAGACACCATACGCTGTAATTCAGTTTCACTGGTGACCAGGTAGACTCTACATGTCTTGGAGAGGTAAGAGCGTGAAATGAGAATGAGAGGCAGTTTGAGCTGAGTAGTGATGGTTGAATCACAGTGTATTTCCACCTGCCAGTCTCGATGGGAAGCGCACTTCCAGGCTACACGCTCCTTCACTGTCAGTCCTGTTTTCTGGCCAACATACAGCAGAGGTTTGGAGAGACTTCAGCCGGAACATCACCTGACTGTGAAGCTCTCCCCTTACACTATAATGAACTGGCCTTGGAAATCAATCTGCTGTCTCCCGTTCAAGCAATATCATCTATTTGATCTTGATTGTGCATCAGTGGACCAAAACATACAAGTGAATGAGTAGCACTGCATCTGTTAGCCATCCCTCTTTGTCATTCTGATGAAGACTCAAGGGGTGAATAGTATAGATGACCTGAGCATGGCAAAAGGAAAGGGGGCATGTTACAGGAGGTGAAACAGGAGGCGAGAGACCCAGGGAATCCAGGATACCTGAACTGGCAACTTGAGCCGAACAGAAAAAGAAAACCTCATCCCAGGGGAGAGTGGTAGGACAGGGTATGAACTGGGCCCCAGGTACAAGGATGATCCAACATGCTGCTCACACAGTAGGATGAGATTTCACTTCAATGCGATTAAAAGGTGAGCCAGGCTGGTGGCTCATCTTGATGTACAGTACACTCCATCTCATTAGCAGAACAGTCAGTGACATCTCTGCATGGGATGAGTGAGATAAGGTGTGGTGTCCAGTGGTTTCAGTAAGGGAATAAAAAAAAAAAGGTTTTGGAGTCTATACTGCAGGCTGGTATTCAATGCCTGCCCATTCCTTTGTTATCTCTCCTTGGCTGTAAAGCAGTCAGTGAAGTGGAAGGAATGTGAGGTATTTCCAGGGTCTGACAGGGGAGTGAGTGTGTATATATGTGTGTGTGTGTGTGTGTGGGGGGGGGGGGCGGCGTTCAGGAGGGTGGTCAGTGCCCACCCAAAGCACTGCAGCAGCATGATGCCTCCCAACATACATAAAGGAAGCCTTGTCTAACGCTCTACCTTCATTCACTTAAAGACGTCAGGTTTCCACATGCTTTTCTCCAGTTTCTTCTCTCTTTTTCTTGTCTCTTTTTCCCACTCCTTCAATCTTCACACACACACACAATCCAGGCACACACAAACTGACTACACTAAACTGACGAAAAATGATAATTATATAAATCTTAATTAGTTTCCTGGGATTAAAAGTGTGCAGATTTGGTGAGTGAAGAAAATACTAACAGCTTGAAACCATGATTATCTCACTGCGTAGGTATAAAATTGGGGTTAATACCTGAGATGAAACAAATGGCTTAAAAGTCCCAAACCTCCTCGTGCCTGCCAGGGGATTCTGGCAGTCTCATAATGACAGGGATTGAAATACAGTTCCATCACAGAGAGAAAACACAGAATATTCACAATTTATTCAAGAGACACATTTCATCTTACTAGGCTTTATAGGTCTCTGTACATCTTCAAAATAAAAGATGATGACTTGCACGCACAGCCGTGTCTCATACAACAGGAAAAAAGTCTTAGTGTTCAATGATAGATAAGGTTTTCTTATTTTCTTTCATTCTCAGCCTTGCCGCTTCTCTCTCTTACTCCCTCCCTTTCTCCTCCTCTCCGTGTTAATGCTGGTAATGTACACAGCATTATTGAGAGTGTCTGTGCTTGCAGCAGGATTCGGATATTAGGTGGCTCATTTGGTTAGCTCATTGACTGCTATCAGATTTCAGGTCAGTGACCATCAGACAGCAGCACAGAGCGGGGATGGAAAGTGGAGAAATGAACACCAGCATGGTTGGACTGTTGGTTGGCTGGATGGATGAAGAGATATCTCTCTGCTGGAGTGTAGATGGGTTTCACTTCAACGCTATTTCAAGTTGGGGAAAGTTGATCAGAAGTGCAAAAACCAGCACTAAGAGACACCTTATTTTGAGAGCAATATGACAAGATATGCATTAGAACATGGTAAGTGCAAAGGCCATTCCAGTGCAAAGGCCATGATTATAAGACAAAACAAGAAAAAACTGAAATGGAAAGAATATCTTTGCAATTTGCAGACATAATGACCTTCTAGTCATACTTATTCACAGAATCTGGTTCATTCCCCAGGTTTGGTAGGCCTTGTTCGGGCAGACAACAGCCCTGCGTGCAAAAACGCTCCCTCACTTAATTGAATGGGGCCATTCGATGCAGCAAAGGTGCCAAAGCAGAGGGCTGTGTTAAAACAACGTAGGGTCAACAATGCAACATCATCTGGCAAGACGCTGCCAAATGCAATCACAAATTCATGGTAGATTACTTTGTAATGTGAATGCTGTAGTTCTACCGTTTACCTTACCATCATTGTGACAAAACATGAAATTATGACACTTTACAGAGTTGTAAAATCCTGTCTCATTACATTATAAACTACCATGCAATTTCTTTGAGATCTGATAAGCTTTCAAACTCATGGATCTATAACTCCAACTGGACTTCCTGGATCATTACATGTCCACACCAAACACAGCCCCAAACGCAGGGCTGTTTTCGCCCACAGACCTGCCATGAGAGGAAGAGACGTAAATTTCTTTATGATATTGGCATGTTCATTTGGCTGTGTCCCAAATTCTTAGGTGATTCAAAATAGTAACCTCCCCTCGGGTCCATGTACCCTTTTTGTGGAGATAGTTGATGCTAAGTTATTGTTGCATTTGCACAGTTTTCATGTGCCCACTCTGTGATGGAACAACATGCCAATTTTTCACGGTATGAGACCCGTATTGTATACAGTAAATACATGACTGCAGATGTAATTGCTTCAAACCTCCATCTGCTTAAAAGTGCCAGTCATCAGTGTTGGTGAAAACCCTGATTGAAACCCTGACCCCAAGCAACACATTTTGCTGACATGTTGTTCAATTGTACAGTTCAGAGCAAATTAGCTTGCACTAGTCTTCTGACTTGACTTGAGAATTATAATGTCAGAGTACAGCGGACGGTGAGGATGCAACGACTTTCAGAGACTCATATGGGGTTGTTATTCAACCTCCCAGCTGATCAGAGAGAAAAATCACTAACTTTAGAGAAGTATAATATGAGTGTGTCATTATTAGACAAATCAGTCACGTCAGAAGAGATGCAAAATGTTATGAGCAACCAAATACAGTTTGGGAAAGGAGCAGAGCTGAATGTCTAGTTACCCATTATGCTGCTTCTTTGCTAGATAAATAACATTGTTTAATGAAGGTGTTTTTGTGCAGTAACTAACTTCTATAACTATGTGTGACTAAATGAACAGAAAAATTATATGATTGCATTTCAAAAAACAAAAGCCCCATAGAGGCTTCATATAACAAATCCTGACATTTAGATGATTGTGTAAGCAATAAAATTCAGATGTATATTTCTGAAAGCACATAATTGTGTGCTATGAGGAAAAATCTTAAGATTTTTAAAAAGCGTGGGCTGTGGTACCATTATACTTAAGGCCCTGATGTCAACGTACAATGTCACAATAAGTACTCTGGGCTGCACTGTAATTACATCTACAGTAGCAGCGTGACAAGGTTCACCTACATGATGTTATTTTCCTTGTGCTATTTGTGGATGTGCTGATGATTAAACAAGGATATAGTGAAGATGGTTTTTGAAAATGGCTGCACTCTTTAGTTCTAATATACAATATTGTCATCCTGGCAACATCAAGACAGACATTAAGTAAAAACACAGATACCTTTTAAGCATGCTGCACTGAGTGAAATTAAAGCAGTGCAAGTTCATGGTAATTATGGGCTTTGATGAAGGTTGGTACCAGATTGACCTTGGTGCCATTACAGTGAACATTGGGTAGAACTGCCTTAGTGTTATCCCTACCACTGACCTCACTGAAATTACATGTGGGACAAACAGTGAAACACTTACATAAACATTGGATGGGAAAAGCAATTTGAAGCATGTCTGCTAGTCCACCATTTTGTACAGATGTGAGGCTTGGCTCAATATGCCCCTGGTTTTACTCAGAGTGAGGCATCAAACTTAACCTGTCCACCAGAGGACAGGCCCCCATCAAAACAACAAAAAAGGCCTAGTCTGACTGACTAGTAGACGTGTATCATCACACAACTGGTTGATGGAGGTGATGAATTTTATCAGTGCGGACCGAGAGGAAGATGAATAAAAGACATACAGGAGGAAGGGAAGGAAGCAAGTAGAAAACCTGCTGTGAACTAAACCCTGATTTAACGTTTACATTTGCAGTTTTGCATATCTGTCATGTTCCATGTCGGGGTGCCTATGTTTTCATGTGTTTTGTTACTTGTGTTTGTTCCGAGGTCTTGTGTTTCTTGTTTTTCGTTCTCCCGTGTCGTGCCCCTAGTCTGTTTCCTTTGTGTGTCCAGTGTTTCCCTCCCTGGTGTGGTTCCCTCCTTATTTGGTTATGTTTCCTGTCTCGTTAGTCCCCCTCTGATGTTGATCCCTTTCACCTGTTCCCAGTGTTCACCTGTGTATGTTTCCCTCATTAGTCCTGTGTATTTAAGTGTGTTCAGTTCTCTCATAGTCAATGTTTGAGGGGTCGATGTCTGTGTGCTCTCGTTCTTGACAACTTTGGTTATTCTCCCTCTGCTCCTGGGTTGACTTAGCCCTTTTGTAAGTACATTTTTGGTTACGCCTTCATTAAAAGAACATTATGCTTTCGGGCTGTGTGCGCTTGGGTTCCTCCACACCTCCAACTACACCCAGATGTGACAATATCATCACAAGGGTTGACCACTGAACTAGGATGGTGGAGTCACTCTTGTGATCCTTGTACTCACATTCTGTTTGAACGTGTTTCTGAACCCATTTCTATTTGTGTGAAAAGTGAGCAGCATTTAAATGATCACATGACTGTCTACTGTACTTTACTGCACAGAATGTTTTTTGAGTGTTGCATCTCTGTATGCAAGCTGTCCCCATGTTGTCAAATGAGTGATTTGACTTATTTGGTGAAATAAAGAATTGCTTGGATCTACCATTTTTGTACAGCATGGTTATTATGACATTTCTAAATGCTAAAAACATTGACATCCTACAGGTCATATAGATTTTCTGCCTGCTTGATTGTTTGTAAAATGGGAACCCGTCTATTCTGTTTCACCCCACCCTTTCTTTATTTTTCAGTTTTTTTCTTACTCTCTTTCTACATGCTCCACCATTTTCTACCCCCCCCATCCCCACCTTCTCCCCCCTTCCGCCTCTCTTTGGGTCATTAGCATGTTGCTGATGGGGGCCGGTCATCCATTGAGCAGTGCAGGGAGGTTTGGCTGGGGCTGCAGCAGGCCTGTCAGGGCAGGTCATTAAGAAAACGACGGGTCGGGGAATATACAGACAAGGTTGATTGGTTTCCTGCAGCCGTCAGCAGAGCCCTGCAGCATCTCCTGACCCTGTGAGCCCCATCTAACCTGCACACAAACACACACACACATATACACTTCTGTACATGCACCTGTACCACAACACAGACACACATTTGTATACACGTGAACATGGAGAACACATGTATTTGAAGCCACACAAAATACAAATGTGTGGAATGTACACACTGTCATGCACACACCTAACCTACCCCCGACCAAAGGCTAAAGACTGGGAGAGGACAGGGAGCCACAGCGAGGCGATTACCATGATCCTGATCAGCACATCCCAGCCTGTTGCAGTTTTAAAATCTGCTAGTAATAGAGTGTAGCTTGGCAATAATCCAGACAGCACACCTGCTGCCCCTTCTCTCAAGATTTGTCCAGGGTGAAGCCAAAGGAAAAAAGACCCACTGACTACATGAATCGGCAACGAGTTGTGATATTGTTGTCTTGCCTTAGAAGTCAGTGCTGCAGCAAAAGAATGAAAAACCCTGAAGTTGACCCCAGTTTTCTTGAAAGGTCATATCTGGGATTGAATACGGCTGTGTGCAGGGAGGGGCGCTGTCATGCGTGCATGGATGGAATGCTACCCAGCATCCATCTCTGCTGTCTGTTGTGCTGTGAATGTCAAACCCAGAGGCTCTGACACCCACTGCCCTCCTCCCCCTCTTTATGCCCCCTACCCTACCTGACCCTCCAGTCTAAAGCGGCCCTGGCCTACCTGATGAACAGAGCCTCTTGCCTGGGGATTCTGTGCTCCAAATGAGCCCTATAATAATGTTACTTCAAATGTCAAAGTCAGGGTTATTAGTGCGTGTGTGTGTTTGTGTTCAGGGGTGAGGTGCATGGTGTTGGAAGGTTGAGCGTCTTGTGTAGCTGCCACAGTCTTCCATCCATCCCTCAGCGTAATCAAATGCATTAATGTGTAAAAATGCCATTTAGCACAACACATCCGACTGCAGGCTGGTTAGTAGATGCTGATAGACAGATAGGTTTTGACTGACAGTCCCCGGCTGTGGCCTGTCTGTGGGTGTCAATGACACACAAGCCATTCTTCCTGCTTAGGCTCAATCACAGAGCCAGGTTTCTACTTGTGGAAAAGTTATGCAGTGATAACATACTCGATAAATGGCACACAAGGACACACCAACACACACACGTAAGACAATGCACAAACTCTAACATTAACCCACACACGATGATTGTTAATGCACAATATAATTGCTAATGGGACCTGTCTTAAGGGTGAAGTGGTGTTAACCTCTGATCAACCCTAGGTCAACCACTTATAGGCCAGATAGAATTCATTACGTTTTACCCACTTCATCATCAACATCTGACTGACCAATTTCACACCCATGACAATGACAAACACAAGCGGAGGGATGAAAGGGGTATTTTGGAAATTCTTTTTTCCCTCTAGTAGATGCTATTTATTTTCTCTGTCTCTAATATTACACTCTTTGCAATTATCATTGCACTGTGCAGCCCTGCTGATTGGATATTTTGTTGTTTGTCTTAATGATCCAGCCAAACATGTTCCCTCAGCCAGCCATCCAGCTAACTAGTCAGGCAGCCTCCAGAACTGGATGTCAGGGAGGCTGTGTTTAACTCACTGTGGATGCCACAGCACAACACAGCCGACCGGGCGGCAATTAAGATGTTAATAGATAGCTTCATAAGGACGACAAACCGGAGGGAGGGAGGGTGGAAAAGACCCAAACCGCAACAGATTTCTAAGACTTCTAATTAATAGCGATGGCAATTAAAGTGGAATTCAGCCCATTTCCCTCTGTAGCATTCTTTCTCCCTCGCCTCCAATTGCCTTTTCTCACTCGCCAAAAGCACTTGAGGGTTGTGATGCATCCTCTTTATAATGTTAAATTTCTTCATGTTGGCAGCATGTTGACAGCTCCCCTGTATGAGGAGTTCAAGTTGCTTCCATCTGGCCGCAGATACAGTTTGCCAAGGTGCAGGACAAACAGGCTTAAAAACTAATTTGTCCCTGCTGCCCCTGGCCTTTTAAATAATGTAATGTGATAACTAACTGTATTTATTTTTTATTCGTATTTGTTGTGCATTGTGGTTGTTGTTTAAGCTGCAGACTGTACAACGAAATGCCCCTTCGGGATAATAAAGACATCCTTGACTTTTGATAAAAAGCCCATACCAAACAAGTGGACAAATAACAAATTTACTGAGTCTAATCCTCTGCTTATAGGTACTGTATGTAGCGGTTTACATGCATTAATTACTTTATATTGCCTGCGTGTGAATGGATTTTAACGTAACTTAAAAAATTAGACCTTTCCTAACTTTCTCAATTGCCTATAGCAGCCTGTGGACTGATTTCTATGTATCGGACTTGGGATAGTTTTTCCATGAAAATCCAATGGATGTGACTTGTTTGCGCGCTCCCGAGTGCCTTGCTTCTCTTCAGCTACAGGTCAGAGTTCAGCTCCCCAACAGCAGCAATAAAAACAAAAGAAGAAGAACGTTCTCTTAGAAATTGAGTCTGCTAACGTCAACAAACGACAAGGTAAGCTAAAATGACTGCAAAGCATGTGAAATATATTAGCTATATTTTTTTACCTGAGCAATGTTAGCTAACATTATTTTCTAATGTATTCATTCATGTAATGGGGGATGAACTGCTAGCTAGGTAACATAGCAAAATAGAGTTGATAACATGGACTAATTTATCCAGACTCCCTTAGCTTGCTTGCGAATGTTATCTGCATGGCTCCAATATTTACTCATTATTACACGAAGGTAATGTTTCCAACACAGCTGCTCTTCATCAGACAGGCCTGCAAATGATGCCCTGTAATGTCAAGACGCATTTTATCTCCAATACTGTGGACATGTTGGTTACCTCTCATGCTCAGTCTACTATTCTGTGGATTATATGTCACTGTAAAGTTGTTTCATTTCATTGAAAATCAGCCTGATTTTTTTTTTTTCCCCCCTGCCAATAAGACATCCATAATGTAAACATTCCTGCTCATGTATAACCATGTAATGAATTTACCTACTGGTTGACATGTCTGCCTAGGTTACAATTTCTCTCTCTCTCT